>JAUMHQ010000070.1:10785533-10799371 GCA_032361165.1 Enteromius paludinosus
TCGTTTGTGTTCTGCTGAGGAAACAAAGTCACCTACATCTTGGATGCCCTGGGGGTAAGCAAATAAACATCAAATTAATCCCTTAATCAAAACTATCCCTTAATTTACCAATTCAGTTGAACGTACCATATTTAACATGATATCCACTTTTTCACAATAAGATCAAATTGCTGTATTTTATTTAAACAGTCAGTCTGAGCAACAATGCTTTTCATCTCAAGAAATTCCATCTCATATTGTATTTACTAACGGATATAATATGTATTTCCTAATTGATAATGTATTCTTTGGGATTCATTTTTCCTCTGCCAGACAGAGTACGCTGGGTGTGTTCATGAAACAAAATCCTGAAAGCCACATTAATAAAACATTTTCCCAACTCAAGTGCAGATAAACAGATGTCAGTGACCCGTCTTTAAAAAACCGATAGCATCTGGCACAGTTTTTACCTCCATGGCCTCTGGCTGATGTGTTTAAAACATTTAAGGATAGAATTCAAACTTGAAGGAATACAACAATGAAAAAAACTATCTTTTATCACGTTTATGCTCTTATGTGTCTCTCTCTCCCGTCCCAGGATACTCACCTGAGGGTAGCAGTGGACAGTCGCGAACAAGGCTTCATGGATGGCCTCAAAAACAGCATGGTAGTCCTCCATGGAATGACTGTCGAGAGGCACAAACTGCAGGCCACCCAGAACCACAATGACATGGTGTGGGTTGGAGATGTTTGCTTCACTCTGCCGGAGCAGGACAGTTAGAGTCTCCAGACTTGGTAACGTCAGCATACGAGTCAGAGAAGAGATCTTGCTGGACTCCTTTATAACAAACTAAAAACAAGTTGGAAAAAAAACAAGAATAATTTAAAAGAAATGTCTCTTTATTCAATCTCGAAAAATTATATGTGAGAAGAAAGAGACCATATTGCTACAAGTTAAACATTTTTGATAGAAGGCTACGTTTATTTGATTGAAATACTTAAAAAAAAAAAAAAAACTAAATATTTGATACAATAAAACCGTAATATTGTAAAATATGGCAAAGCTGAATTTCCAGCATCATTATTCCAGTCTTCAGTCCTACATGATCCTTCAAAAAACATGCTGCTAATATGCTGATCGTATTATTATCGAAGTTGAAAATGGTTGTACATCTTATTATTCTTGAATAAGCCATGATAAGAATAAACTCAGGATGCTTTTATCAATAGAAAGTATTTTAGATATAAATCTTATGTAAGATGTCTTAGAAACCAGGCTGACATTTAGCAGAAATCTTCAAACGTAGCACAACATCAGTTCACTTTCTCACAGAATACTTTTCAACCGCAAAGAGCAAACGATCAGTGCTATAAAATATTAATCACGAAAGTGACGATAACAGAGCTTGTTCTATATTTGTGTACTAGTATAGATGTGTGAACAACATGAGGTGAACAAAGCCTGTGCTCGCTGTGGTGAACTCTGCTAGCGGCAGCGCTAGTATGTCAAGTTCTGACACAGAGAAGAAAAGTGCAGTGATAAAAGTAACCTGACAGGCACACACAGTCCTTTTATGAGTGAACTCAGTGACATAGACATAGTCTTTGAAACCTGACTTTTCCAGGCCGATGAATTTTAATGCTAAATCAAGACAAGAGAGAGTCAGGCCGGTGGGTGAGGTATGTGATGTGTTTTACAAAGCTAGCTGCATGGTGTTTTTCACTGCCATCTCTTTAGGCACCCTTAAAGGAACGTTACAGGCTCGATAGAAGCAAAGCTTTATAGTATTTATTGCATAATGTACAATGGTTTTTATTTAAGCAAGACGTCCAGGAAATTATTTATAAAGGAAATGAACAGTGCCATGCAAGTGTAGCTTTTAAAAGTGGAATTGTGAGCCTCGTGTTTATTTGTTAAAGCACTTCTTCCTTGAGTATTAATTAAACTGTAAAGGTATCTTAATTAAATAAAGTTTTTCTTTGTTTTGTTGCTTCCCTCAAATTGTAAATTATTACAAAAAAAGTTGGATATCATGGTAGTTTTCTCTTTAAAAGATGATTGCATTAAAAAGAGACAATTACAACAGAAATGCATGAGTGATAAATCTTATTCAGGGAGATAAAATAAATCAAATGGGAAACAAATTGAAAACAGGTAATACTTACAATGAGAGTTGATATGATTTGTGGGGTGATGAGCCAAAAGGCCTTTGAGCAATGTTCTGAAAACTGACAACAGGCAAGCAGCTTTATTAAAGTTACCGTGGCCAGAACCTCCTGTGAAAGAAAAAAAACAAAAAACATAATCAATGCACACTACAAATATGCTTAGAAACTCTAATGCTTTGAGAAAGAAAACGGAATGGATTTTGTTAACTTAATCTTTTAATGTCAACTTCAGTGGTCCAGAATAAAGTCACACAATGAATCTGGCGGCAGACTTTTAAATATACAACCTAAGATTGTCATTTAATTAAATTTTTAAGCAAAGAAAACCTACTAATAGGCCTTTATGTGATTATTAGTCTCAGTAATTTGCCTGAATAACATTCATAGCTTGATTTATGCAACAACAAACCGAGCACTAGGAGACACTAGGAGGAACATGAAAAAACGTATTAAGCCTGTGAACAAAGGGATGGCATTATGTGAAGAATTAAGTGCATGTATCATCTATTACACTATATCAGTACACATAACAATAAACACCACGACACTACAAGAATCTTACAGTGCAGTTGCCTCCTTCAATCTTTGCTGGCACAAGTCCTTCTCTGAGCATCAGCAGTAATAGATGGAACTGCTCTTGAGAACAGCTGGACACCAGCTGATTTAGCAGCTCCTTTACTGGCCCCTCCAGCTCCTTCACGTCTGACAACGACAGCCATGTTCCTGATGAAATGATTGACAGACTGTTTATAGAACAGGCAGAGGGTTCACAAAAATATGGGGCATCAATTTACTCAAGTCAAGCCAATGTTTTGAAAAGTTTTAGGATATCGTACCTGACAGCAGCGCATGGATACTCTGCAAAATCTTAATATGGAGTTCTTCAAGATCTGTCACTTCAGTCTTTTCTGCAGCCATGTAGAACGCAGAGAGATAGCGAATGGATGAAATGAGGAAGTCCATAGGGCGAGGTGCCGGGCTGAGCTCCTTTAGGATCTGCAGGCAGAAGCTCCGGTAGAACGCCATGTGGGATATTTTCTCCTGCCCGCCATTTTCAGAGATTGAGGCTCTTGCTAGTCCACTCCTGATCATGACCGTTACCATTTCAACAGAAAAGGACTGAATCTTTTTACTTCCCTTGCGCATCAGCATAGCCTGTATGGCTGGCTCCATGACAGAAGTGGCCTTCTCTATTAAATGAGTCAAAGTCTGATCCAGTGGTTTGTTCTTGCCGAGTCTTGTGATCATTTCTTTGCAAAGCGTGCTTAAAGTTACCAGATGGATTTGTAGCGAACAGAGATCCCCTGCATCCACAGCCAGAACTCCTGCGGTGAGGTTACTTTCAACCATGAAGGAGGTAAACTTCTCCAGATTGAGGCACATGCTGCTCTTCCTGTCGATTATGAGTCGAATTAGGGAGCGAACAAAGTCTTGAACTGACTGAAGGAAAGACAACCAGATCAAGCTATCCAAACCCTTGAAGAGCCCCTTGCTGCTCAGAGAAAAGAGGGCTGTCATAGTTGCCTCTAAGAAATTACTTCCATGAACAACTTTCAGGATCATTTGAGAGTTTTTAACTGCCAGGAACGAAGCCATAACATTAAAAAGCTCTTTGAGCAATACAATAGATACAGAGAGATCAATGTTTTCCTCAAATTGAACACAAGTAGTCAGCGTGAACAAAGTTAGAAAAAGTTCTGAATAGTCTTCAGAGGACATTGCATTTGCATTCAGGAGACTTGTGACTTTGAGCAGCTGCTGTAATCGATCTGCCTGTGTTTTGGATATAGGTATGGAAGAGCTCTTTTTGACAGAGTTCATCACCTCTTGTCCGATGGCTTTCAGCCTCTTCATGTTTGTTTCTTCATCTTCAACTCCAACCATTTCCATGCAAGGTTTCAAAAACGAAGGACTGACAGACTGAACGTGTGAGGAGCCAAGCAGTCCAATAAATGCCTTGATGATGCACTTTATCACTGCAGAGAACATCTCAGGGAGCTCACAAAGAACAGGACTCTCGAGTAACTGCCTGGATAATAAGGAGACAGAGATCCCCGTGTTCTCCAAATTGCTTCCAGAGGCATCCAAACTCTGAAGCAAAGACTTCAACATGCATTCTGCAAAAACAGATGTGTCATTTGGTCCAAGATAAGGGGCAATTAATGGAAGGTTGGAGGTAACAAGAAGCCAGTGGGCTGCCATATAAGTGCTGGCATTAACAGTACAAAATTGAAAGTCCCAGATCTGGTTGGTATCGAGCATCTTTGAAAGTTCTTGCCTTTTTAGAATAAACTGAGCCATTGTCTGAATCTCTAATGCACCTGATGTTTCAGTAGATGGTTTGAGCAAGCGTACCTTCAGCTTGTTTAGTGTAAGGAGATTCTGTAAAACTTTACTAAGTGGACTGTCTATGTCCCTAAATATCAGGGCTTTTTCCACTAAATCGCTGCTCTGCGAGACTGTCGGTGATGTGTACCTAAAACAGTGAATCTTGAAGAGCATATCCACCTCAACCCAAGTATGAGTCAGCAGAAGAATCACCTCTTGAACCTTTTCCATCCAAGGACCTTCGGCGACAAGCTTCTGCTTCAACAGGTCTTCAATAACCTTCAACATCTCCATCATGAGATTCTGAGTCTTCTTCACGATCGGCACCGGGGTGGTATTGTCCAGGGTCTTAAAACTGAAGAGTACAGCATAGAGGAGCAAACTCAAAGAAAACACTTTCAGCGCCAAATCCGATGTTTCATCTTGGATGTGGGGGAGAAGAAGGCTCTGCATCTTTTTTACAATTAGCCAACAGATCTCGAGATTTTGGCTCGGAGGATTGTCTAGCAAACACTGACTCAGGGCCTTTTGTATGGTATCAGGCAACAACGGCGGTCTCAATTCATCTGCTGCAGGCCGACACACCACATCAAGCAGCTCTTCTATAAGTTTAGGCAGCTGTCGGAGTTTGGCATAAGTTTGCAAGACGGCAGACATGAGTGCTTCTCTGGCTTTCCTAACACGTACTTCCATGTTGTCTGCATCAACCCACACAGCTGAAAGGAGCTCATCTAAATCTGGCTCCAGGATATGGTGATTCAGTGCTAGCAGAGCTCTGAGACAGCGGTACCAAGCTGGGATGCCCATCTGGGTATTGTTAAATAATAGGCGAGCCAGTTTCCTGTAGAAATTCAATTGCACCTCTCCATGTTGTATTCTGTCTGCAGCCACATTGTAGATATCACCAACCAAACAGGAATTCACGAGGTTCTCCAGAGCGAGTAAAGCAATACCCCAGTTTAATGCCTTAAATTTCTCATCAATATCCAGTTCATCTGTGAACCCCAATCCAGTAATGAGCTTAGTCATGAGGTGGAAGATCACTTGCTTGTTTTCTCCCCCTTTACAAAATGAATCTATGGCAAATTTAAATAGCAGAGTGAGAGAATTTGATTTAACAGCGTAAAATAAAGCCTCTTCCTCTTTGTTAGTTCCTTGGACATTAAGTTTTAAAAGGATCATATTGGCGGGGCCTTGCAACCCCCTCCCCACATGGCGCTTTTTGGCCCCAGCTTTATCCTCTGATGGTAAAACTTCTTCCTTGTAGGACAGCAAATGATCAGGAGTGAAGAGCGCTGACTGAAGGACAGCGTCCACTTTACTCCGGATTTCCTTGCTCAGATGCTGGCGAATCTTTACATCATCCTTCTCAGTCCACACTCTAGTATTCAGCAAGTGTCTGAGCAGGAGAAGAGGATGAAGAAGGTGTGCCGTTACCTGGAAAAACACTCGGTTGGAATTTGCCTGCTGTTTCTGAACTGTTAGGTAGGTGCTGAGAACAAGGAGGAGAACCTCAAAGACTTTGAGAGAGAGAGGCTCCTCACTTTTCTGCTGCCTGAGCTGCATGCTGGACAAGCCACAGACTCGATTCAAGAGCTCCACTAACAACTCATACTTAGCAGTGTAGGTCACGGAAAGCACTGGAGAGGTCAAGATGCCATGGCAACAACTTAGAATGGTGTACAAACTGACAGATTTGAATCCTGAAGAACAGTCCAAAATCCTGTCGTTGATGATCTAGGATAAAATGTAAAAATTACATCAATTGTTTTATATTTTTATAGACCAAAAAAATCCTTACAATATCTTTATGCTATATTCATTAGTTTTGATCATTTTTACTCTGAATAAAATTATATCAAATTTTAGACATCAAAAACAGCATTGACAAAATGTAATATTTTATATTTTAATTTAAACATGTATAAACATTTAACAAAAACAACATTTAAAAACTACCGGTTGCAAATAAAACATAGTATACTTTGTATACGTTATTGTGCATGTTTTAGTTATTCTAGTGTTGTTATAGAAAAAGTGTGCATAAACAACTTGACTTTCATTTTGACTATTTTTTTTTTAATCCTTTTTGTACCAACAGTACATTTTAGATGAGTCCTTAAAAATAATCAAAATATGCATTGTCTTTGAGAAAGAAAAATCTTTACTAATACTCAAGCAATATTGATGAAATTAACTAAATTAAAGAGACTTAAACTCTGTTTTTAACAATTCTCAAAAAACATGTTTTTTTTACTGTGCATTAATAAATAGAATTAATCTTAAATCAAAGTATGGTTGGGTTATTTTGACTGGGTTAAAAAAAAAAACACCAATACAATAAAACAATTAAAAACATGATAACAAAATACATATATATATACACACACACACGCTGGTCATATAAATAGAATATCTTCAAAAACTTGATTTCACTAATTTCATTCAAGAAGTGAAACTTGTATAATGTATACATTCATTCCACACAAGACTGATATATTTCAAATGTTTATTTCTTTTAATTTTGATCACAAATAATATAACTGACAAATAATGAAAACACCAAATCCAGTATCTCAGAAAATTAGAATATTGTGAAAAGGTTCAGTATTGAAGACACCTGGTGCCACACTCTAATCAGCTAACTAACTCAAAACACCTGCAAAGGCCTTTAAATGGTCTCTCAGTCCAGTTCTGTAGGCTATACAATCATGGGGAAGAGTGCTGACTTGACATTTGTCCAGAAGACGACCATTGACACCTTGCACAAGGAAAGCAAGACATATAAAGTCATTGCAAAAGAGGCTGGCTGTGCACAGTAATAGAGAGGCGAAGGGAAGGAAAAGATGTGGTAGAAAAAAAAAAGTGTACAAGCAATAGGGATAAGTGCACCCTGGAGAGAACTGTGAAACCAAGCCCATTCAAAAATATGTAGGAGATTCACAAAGAGTGGACTGCAGCTGGGATCAGTGCTTCAAGAAGCACTACGCACAGACGTATGTAATACATGGGTTTCAGCTTTGCATCTCTTGGGTCAAACCACTCTTGAACAACAGACACCATCAGAAGCGTCTCGCCTGGGCTAAAGACAAAAAGGACTCGACTGCTGCTGAGTGGTCCAAAGTTATGTTCTCTGATGAAAGTAAATTTTGCATTTCCTTTGGAAATCAGGGTCCCAGAGTCTGGAGGAAGAGAGGAGAGGCACAGAATCCACTTTGCTTGAGGTCCAGTGGAAAGTTTCCAGAGTCAGTGATGGTTTGGGGTGCCATGTCATCTGCTGGTGTAAGTCCACTGTGTTTTCTGAGGTCCACGGTCAATGCAGCACGTTTTGAAAGTGAAGTGACTTGTGGCCAGGTATGGTGACCCATACTTGAAATTTGTGCTCTGCATTTAACCCATCCAACGTACACACACACACCTGAGCAGTGCTACAGACCGATCACTCGATGCCACGCCGCATTGCTGCAGTAATTCAGGCAAAAGGAGCCCCAACTAAGTATTGAGTGCTGTACATGTTCATACCTTTCAGCTGGCCAAGATTTCTAAAAGTCCTTTCTTTGTATTGGTCTTAAGTAATATTCTAATTTTCTGAGATACTGGATTTGGGGTTTTCATTAATTGTCGGTTATAATCATCAAAATTACAAAATAAACACTTGAAATATTTCAGTCTGTGTGGAATGAATGTGTACATTATACAAGTTTCACTTCTTAAATGGAATTGGTGAAATAAAATAAACTTTTTAAGGACATTCTAATTATAAGACCAGCATCTGTGCATACAGTGGGTACGGAAAGTATTTTTTTGTTATATCGAAGCCATTTGCTAAAATCATTTAGGTTCTTTTTTTCCCTCATTAAATGTACACACAGCACCCCATATTACCAGAAAACACAGAATTGTTGACATTTTCACAGATTTATTTAAAAAGAAAAACTGAAATGTCACACGGTCCTAAGTATTCTTATAATAATATTGCTTAGTATTTAGAAGCACCCTTTTGATCGAATACAGCCATTAGTCGGTTTGGGAAAGGTGCAAAAAGTTTTTGGATTTGGGGATCCTCTGCCTTCTTGCAGATCCTCTCCAGTTCTGTCAGGTTGGATGGTAAAGGTTGGTGGACAGCCATTTTTAGATCTCTCCAGAGATGCTCAATTGGGTTTAAGTCAGGGCTCTGGCTGGGTCATTCAAGAACAGTCACAGAGTTGTTGTGAAGCCACTCGTTTTTTTAGCTAAACCTTTTTTAGTAAACCTTCTCACCATCTTGGAGTCCTTCAGGTGTTTTTAGCAAACTCCATGCAGGCTTTCATGTGTCTTGCACTGAGGAGAGGCTTGCGTTGGGCCACTCTTCCATAAAGCCCAGTGTGGTGGAGGGCTGCAGTGATGGTTGACCTTCTCCATCTGCATCTCTGGAGCTCAGCCACAGTGATCTTTGGGTTCTCCTTTACCTCTCTCACCAAGGCTCTTCTCCCCCTATTGCTCAGTTTGGCTGGACGGCCAGCTCTAGAAAGGGTTCTGGTCGTCACAAACTTCTTCCATTTATGGATTATGGAGGCCCCTGTGCTCTTAGAAACCTTAAGTCAAACACAGCTGGAACCAAATGAAGCTGTAGAACCATCTCAAGGATGATCAGAAGAAATGGACAGCACCTGAGTTAAATATATGAGTGTCACAGCAAAGGGTCTGAATACTTAGGACTATGTGATATTTCAGTTTTTCTTTTTTAATAAATCTGCAAAAATGTCAACAATTCCGTGTTTTTCTGTCAGTATGGGGTGCTGTGTGTACATTAACGAGGAAAAAAAAATAACTTAAATGATTTTAGCAAATGGCTGCAATATGACAAAGAATGAAAAATGTAAGAGGGTGTGAATACTTTCTGTATTCATGTATATATTCAGCAGCCCATTTGAGACAAAACTGAAGTACTGGTAATTACCTGTGCTAGTGTGAGACGAAGGCTAATGGTTTTTCCCTGACTCAACACATTATGAAGCTTCTTGCTGTGAAGGATATCATCTAGGTAGGTCCATAAACCCTCCACCACCTCAGAGGGTACGTCCACTTTCTTATTGTAAAAACCAGTGAGGACATGATTTGTCCAGTCAAACAGAACCTTTGAGAGGGAACCATCAATGTTAAAAATACTAATAAAAAAAAAATAATCACAGAAGATTTGCTAGATAGATAGATGGAGTTCAAGTACAAGTGTTACCCTCTTAAAAATATGCAGACAGTCTATATCAGCTAAATTACCTGCTCTTTATTAGGAAGAAGGCACTGTGTTGATATCCATGCAAATCGAGCAAGTTTTAGTTTGTCAGGCCAGGGTGTGCCAGGGTTTTTCAGTTTCAGATGGATGCCAGAGTAAATGGCAGCCATTTCTAAATATCCTTGTGTCTGAAAGAAAATAAACAGAGATTGTCATGCTATGTTTACACATATTTAGACCAATTAAATATCAACACAATGTTGGCATTAGAGGTAGATCATCATCAGCATGGCCAATATTTTTTTTTTTAACCAATATTGAAACCTTACAACCAATAAATAACACCGTTTGATATCCAATGAAGAACAGAACCCAACAACAGTATTTAGAGGTACATTTTTGCTGTAAAAAGTCTGTTGCTCTGAAGATGAAAATCAACAATAGCATAAAAGTTAGAATAATTTTTCCTTCATGAAAAAATTCTATTGTTCAAAAAGTATATTTGAACCATACTTTAGTAAAATACTTGAATGAATTGTTGTGGTAATTCTGTAGCGGCTGTAGTATACTAAAGTAAGCTGTAGCATTACAACGAAGTGTTGTAAATACTGTAATATACAGTATATTGCATTCTACTACAGTGTGGTTCAAAAGAAATACTACAGTACTTACTATAAATCACTATAGTATTGTTACGTGGGTTATTATTATTAAATTTCTAAATATTATGCACACGAGTCTGGATAGAGACAATACAAGTCTTTTATAAACACATCCATTATTTACACTTCAAAAGTCCCATAAAATTATAATAAGTGAAGTAAACTCTCTCTCTCTGAAACTCATTTTACACACCAGATGTCTGGCAGCCTCTAGCGAGTCACATCGCGAAACAACGTCCACAAGCGCGCTAGATTTTATTTTATTAAACGGACAAGTGTTATTATAGGCGATTTTTAATATGATATACTTACAATATGATATACTTACAATCTCATCACACACGTGTTGTCGCTGAGGAATCTGCGAAGACCTCTAACCCCTTCACTTTAGCACCAGACAATAATAATCGAGCACCAACACCGGAGGAAGGAATAAGCACAAATTAATTGGTTCACTGTATTGTAACAAAAAAAAGTTGATATGTGGATTTCCTCAGCAAGCCAGTAATGTTTATAACGTCGTATTACTAACATTCGGGTAATTTATACCTACCGTTACGTTAGCAGGACGACTTTAACGTTAACGTACCTTGTGATCAAACTATTAATGGCATTAAAGCTAATTACACAGAATAAAGTCGAAATGTCAGGCACACTTAATAGGGACTGGATGATGAATAGACATCAAATAAATCGATTAAACAGTTGTTTAACAAGTGGTCGGTTGATTAAACGGTTTGACTTATCGTGTCTGAGAAAGGTTACGTCAGAGATCATAGAATGAATAAGTAGATACCGCATTAGCTGGGATCTTTGCAATTCCGCCATATTGGAAAGGTCAATATCAATCCGCAATATAAGTGCAACAGGCAGCATTTTTACAAGATTCATATCATAAACGCTCACCTCACCGGTTACGCATATTGTAATATACAAATGTCGACAGAAAACTAAATATTAGGTTAACGCTATCTCTAGATGGTCCGGTGTATTTAAAGCAATACAGAAATAAATTAAGTCCAGTAATCAATGTTTGCTAATAAATAATAAAACAAGGAAGAACAATTAATTAACGTTATATACTTGCCACTAAAGCATAATACACAGAACCATTCATTTCAGTAACAGATAGTGGCAATGTACCAATACGTTAAACCAGAGTTGACCTTTCCAAGATGTCGGCGCTCTTGACCAAATCAACGCGACATCTCCTTGTAAACATCTATGACAGATATCATCTATTAGTGTAGTAGCGCTTCGCTTCCTCGAAAGTCAAGGAATCACCGGGGGTCACCTTTTTATTCCATGTTTTATATTTAAACACCCCAAAAGCCACTTTTCTGCCACCGGGGCAGTAATTGAGTTTGTGTTAAGTGAAGTCCGACAGATGTCGTGTAGCAGGTTTTTGTGACAGGGCGCTGCCGGTGAATGCGCTGGGCGTGTGTGAAGATAACGCAAACAAGGGTTCGATGTGAAAACTGTCAGGAACAGATAATGCTCCGTAACCGTCGACCCCGGCTTGCAACAAGCCAGTCTTTCTAACGAGAGCCCAGTGCCATGCAGGCAAGAGTGTGTCCAGATACTTCAATATTTACTGCATCGCTTGATACATTGGTCATCTGATACATACATTGGACTTTATACAGTAAGTTTACACAGATAATGATCAGGTGAGGCTCGTAAACTTCGTGTTGGTTGTCGTCTTCTCCAAATATACTCGACAATGTTGCGAATGACAAGATTTACTGTAGGGAAACTACAGCAGTGTAACATTACCTGCTGTCGGTCAAATACATTCTATCATTTATCTAATCGGACCTCAAGAACACAGTGGAAAAGGCAACTGTGCAAGAACGGATTGTTTGATGTCCTTGTGATGCCTGTCTATAAGGGAAGCAGCCTGTCCTGGCTCTCTTGTCTCAGAACTGGAGGGTTGTTTCTGCCCAAGAGAGTGTGGACACACTCCAGACACACAGTTGCTCTCTATAGCACATCTACAGACTCCAAACAAACCCCAAAGTCTGTGGTAAATCAGGAGAGTAAAGTCAAAACCTCAGAAAACACGTTACCTGTTCCGTCAGAAGATGTCAAGAAGTTGCTGCAGCTGGCGTATCCTCAGCGATGGAGGCTGACAGGCAAGTCCAGCTATATGCTCATGTTCATTATTTAGTGTTAATGAAGGCACTTTGTTGGTTTTTGACTGTTTTCTGAGATTAATGCAACTGTTGAGTTTAACACCCCTTTACAAAAGTGTATGTGTATATATATATATATATTTATAGTTATAGTTATTGGAAGCTACTGTGTAAATGCTGAGAGAACTTTTTTTTAAATGCTTATTAAATATCCACTTGTGTAAAGTACCTTTTTGCAAATGACCTTCTGACTGTCCCCATAGCTGCCGTGGGATTTTTGGTGATCTCCAGCTCTGTCACCATGTCTGCACCTTTTTTTCTTGGAAATGTGATCGACACCATCTACACTAGCCCCACAGAGGACTTCACCTCCTCCCTTACCTCCCTGTGTATCTTGCTAACAGGGGTCTTCCTCTGTGGGGGCGCTGCAAATGCTGCTCGTGTCTACCTCATGCAAATCTCAGGTGAAGTCTTACGGCAGATCATGTAAGACAGTAAAGATACTTGCTAGCGGTTTATACTGTGATTCATAAATTTGGGTTCAATAAGACTTTAGGATTATTAGTTTTGTTTTTTTATAATTAATTATTTTAATTAATCAGGAAGGACATAAATAACTTAATCAAAAGTGAAAGTAAAGATATTTATGATGTAAATGCTGCTGCCTCGTTCTTATGAACTTTTTTTTCCAAAGCATAAAAAAAATCTTATGCAACCCAAAGTTTTATGTGTACATATTGATTTTTTTTTATTAGGTCTAGTTTAGTCTTCTTAAATGCATAATTAGTGTTTCATCTGATACGTTGTGTTGTCCAGCGTGCATTTCTCTGCTTGATTTCTAATAAGCCGTTCTGCACTTCCACAGGGCAACAGATTGTGCGAAAGTTGCGCGAGACCCTTTTCTCCTCGATTCTGAAGCAAGAGGTGGGATTCTTTGATAAGACCCGAACCGGTGAGCTCATTAACCGCCTGTCAGCGGACACAGCCATCGTCGGGCGCTGCCTCACTGACAACCTGTCTGATGGGCTGCGTTCCCTCGCCCAGGCAGGGGCCGGAGTTGGCATGATGGTGAGATGCTTGTTATAGTTTGACATTGCAGCAGCTAATTCCCTTTACGAATATCACAATGTAACCATATTTTCTAAGGAAAATGTGAAAGGTGCAAAACTACCCACCACAATATCCGACGCTTGATACTTCCTGGTCCGTTTCTAAAAACAGAAGATAAAGCAGAATTTAGATTTTTTTTGTAATGGTTCCTCATTGAACTATGTGTTTAAAGCATTGGTCTCAAACTCAATTCCTGGAGGGCCACAGCTCTGCACAGTTTAGCTCCAACCCTAATAAACCACA
>JAUMHQ010000070.1:10816425-10827983 GCA_032361165.1 Enteromius paludinosus
CTACATCTTGGATGCCCTGGGGGTAAGCAAATAAACATCACATTTTCATTTTTGGGTGAACTATCCCTTTAAGTACTCATTTGCTTATCGTTGCATATGCATGCTTCATGCAGTGTTTCTTCGGTCTAGATCCATGAGTCAGCGCTGCGAGCAAAAACCAGACGGGATGTGGAAAAACAGATGAAGAGAATTGACAAACAAAGAGCCAGATCTGCTGACTTCGAAAAGAGCAGAAATAAGATCGTCCCCGATTTCAACCCCTGGATGACGGAGTACATGCGCTGCTTTTCAGCTCGTTCTCGGTAATACTGTTTCCTGAAACCTTTTGGTTTCTATCTTTTGATAGTCACCGACTATCTTAACCTCTCAGGCTAAACAAGCCAAAACACTTCACATGATGACCTCTGTTCAGCTCACTTCTCGTCTTCCAGAACGGGCCACAATGAATCAAACAGATTATAACTCAAGGTTTTTAGGGGTTTATTTACACCATGGGTATGTTGCATTTACTGGTACATATCAAACATGGAAACACAATCCGTTAATGCTGCAGGGCAAGTTGTCAAACAATCACATGCCTTGTTGCATGATTTTTGTAGGTCATGTAGATTTCTAGGCTATGAGATTTACCACTGTCTCAGTTACTTCAGTGTTCAGTAACTGTCAGACAATCATAGACACATAATGTGATGTATTGTAATGTTGCAATTTACATTGTGTTAACAGTTAGGCTTAATGTAAAGAAATCTGTTTTGTACTTCAAGGAATCATTTGCGCCAACATTGATTTGTAAATTGTTAATTAATCAACACATGGCAGTTGATCTGTTCCATTATTATCTGCTTTCTTTAAAATGAGATGTATTATATTTTACTTGTATCTTCACACTAACGATGTATTCCATGTGGTAATGTATCAGAACAGTAATGTAAAAAGTCACTGTTATCTGAAGCATGAAACTCATACATGAATCATACACAGCGAAAGCAATTGCAGCGGTTCATCATCAAGCATAACTTTCATTCAGTGTGATGTTATTTGGTTTTAGGTAGCACTCAGGTATTTCTTGTTGTATTTTATGTAATTTATTATTGAGAAGTGATGATATTGGGATATTTGTACACTATTTATATAAGGGTATTGAATCAATTTGGACTATTTTTAGTTCAGCATCTCTGAACAATTGTACAGGTATTTTTTCCCCATATATCTTCTTAGTGATTTATGGCATGTACTGTGTGAATACCGTTGGTTTTAGCATAAGAATTATGAAGCCATAATGTATACGAGATACATTAATATGACGAATATCCATTCCACTGTCTGTCAAGGAAAGAGTTTTGAAGGGTATTAATATGTAAGTTTAGACTACTGCCTGTGAAAGTTTTTTTTTACACTTTCTTTGAGCACACAGTCTGATAGTAATTGTTTCAGTTTGCACATTTTTAACGTTGCTGTTAATGGTATGTTAAAGAAAAATTAAACAATGTTTTTTTAATAACTGTATTGTGGCTAAAAAAGCCGTTTTTATTTTGTAGGTAAGGATAGTTTGTTCACAGGTTTGCTGCAGTAAAATATGAAGCTCTGCTCTCATTAATTCACAAGGCATATTTATATATTGCCAACTTATTACATCATGCTGTTTCCCGTATATCAGGACCTCATCCATGTTTCAGATCCATGCAGTAATTTAAATGTCTGGCAATGCCCCCTTGGTCACTTTAACAGAGTTTTATGAATTGTTCTTTAATTTCTGCGTGTTGCCTTTCCATGAAGAAAGCGGTCTATAAAGTTTCACTCTTTCAAATTGACTTTACGAACACTGATTTTACATTCAGCTGCTAAATTGTACATTTGATTAGGTCGGTCTTTAAGTATTTACATCAGTGCTACAAATTTATACAGATTTTTTTGTATTTATTTTATTTAATTTTGAATCAATGTATAATGTAGACACAAGATTAATGAAAAATTAATAACCAACTACCATTTAGTGCAGTATTAAACATGACTATTGGCAATCTGTCCCGTTTTTACAAACATAAAAGCTTGATATAAAGACATAATGACAAGCATTTTAAAGAGAGGTCCATATTGATTTATCAATCATTTTCAGTAAAAGCTTGTTTGAGATATGTCTATTTAAAATGGATAAGAACAGGGCACAAGTAGAGAAAAAAATAATAAAATACATTTTCTCAAAAAAAAAAAAGTCAGTTTCATTTCAACAGACACCTAAGAATGGGACCGGAGAGCAAAAATGCTTCACAATAAATACAGAGCATGTAACACTGATTTTGAAGCCGTTCATACTGACAATGTATTACAGTGCGATATGAAGGCAAGTGTGTGCTGGCCCTTAAATTTTTCATTTTGATTGTAAATTATAATACAAAAACAAAGCCTTCTTGACATAAATGTCAAAAACCACTTTTATGAAATGCTCTAACATCCTTTTCTAAAACATACCAACCAAAAAATACAACAGACATGAAAAGGAATAATAAAAGCAAATAACGTGCTAGCAAGATAATGGACGATAAACTCCACTGATAAGATTTACAGGCGTGTGCCACAGAGCAGCGATGCAGTATGCCTAAGCTATATATATATGCTTTATATAGTCATTTATGATTATGTCGTAGTACGCAACCATGAAACATGCTCCACGGTGATAATAGAAATTCTTCTCTACACAACATCTACATATGGAAGAGGGAAAGACGGGGCAGGGGCTCAGTGCAGTATTCTCAGGGGCAAGGGCCAGGTCTTTCAGCTACCCTCAGGGTTTTGGGTACCACAGATGTCTTGGCATGGCCCCCGAGGGGAACAGTAAACATTTTTCTGGAGCCTTCTGGAGCACAGGGGGTCCCTCGGCATGTCAGAACAGAAGTAAAAGTAAGGTGAGGGAAACAGCCACTCCACCACGATGAGCCAAACGTCAAACTCCCGACTAATGTCCTCCTCCTCGTGTTCACAAAACCTGCCTTGGCCAAAGGAACACAGAAAAGGCGCAGGTAATTATATAGATGGTCTTTCCTAAGGCCTTTCTTCTTGTCTACAAACTGAAGGAGCAGCTTCAAGACACCTTGAATCTCTATTTCTAGCTCGCATTCCAAATAAGGCCCCTCAGAAACCTTGGAAAGCATTTGGGAGGTTCTGGAGTTAAATATATCCATTCCCCTGACACTGTCTCTCATGTGGCATTTGACTGATAAGAGGGTGAAGGGGTTTGAAGGACGTGTTTGTCCTCATGAGGGGGTGGAAGAAGGTGAAACATTTGGCCATTTGCATATGTCCTGGTGCTGCGTCACTTGTATGTAAGTCATGCAGAAGCAAACTTGAGCAGCATTTGGTGGGTGTCAGTGACAAAAATAGCACCTCTTCTTGAAGAGATGTCCTCCCAGCTAGGGCATGCCAAATACAGCAGAGATGCTGTGGGGCGACTATCAACATCCTTTTACAGACAATTTATGAAAACACTTTGACTAAAGCTAAAATGATGCGTCATGGAGTACAATCCAGTTCAGTTCAGTTCATTACCATTACATAATAGATTTGGAAACAACACTTTTTAAAGCATTTGATAATCTAGGTACATTTATGAATGTATATATTTTATACAACCTTAAAGGTTTTGGGGTTAATAACATTTAATATTTTTTGAAAAAAAAAAAAAAAGTCCCCTTTACTCACCAATATTGCATTTGTTTTATAAAAAAAGACGATTAAACAGTAATATTATATTTAATATTAATATTTAAATTCAAAATAACTGTTTTCTGTTGTAATACATTTTAAAAGATTTAAATTTTCAGCATCATTAATTCAGTGTTTAGTATCACATGATCCTTCAAAAATCATTGTAATATGTTGATTTGCTGCTCATGAAACATTTATAATTACTTGTAATTACATAAACTTCTGAATGGTAATTTATGTAGAAATTAAAATGAATCAAGATTAGTAAATGCTGTAAAAGTACTGCATTTGTTACCATAAAGAACTTAATTATAAAGCGTTCATTAATGCAAAATTGGGCCTCATTTAAGAAACACTGTGTAATACATCTGTCACATTCAATTCTATTTTATAAATTACCACATAGATAATGTATTCTGTTCATATTTTCAGAGCCACTGTTTTTTATATGACTTAAGATTCTTGCATTGTTAACATTTAAGTGAAAGATGCAACCATTTAGAAAAGGGAAATGAAATTCCAGCTAAAGACTATAAAAGTTTCATATTCATTTCATGTTCAACTACTGAAAAAACAAGGACACCGAACAGAAAGAAAAACCCTACCACGCTGAACAAGATCTAATATGCAGGGAATGATGTTGTGAGAAATGTGAACAACTGTATCTGATTAAATCTGAATGCAGCACAGCTATTTTTAGCTGATGTTTCTGTTGTGAGTGGTACAGAGCCAGTGGAGGAAGAAAAGCACTCTGCCACCCTCATGCATTCAAAATGTCAGAGCTACTTAGATATCAAGGTCACAATATTAAGCAACAAATAATAAACACAAATAAACATACTGAACTGTAAATGATTGCACATCACAATGCTAAAAAGTACTGAAACCTCTCAGAACAGCTTTAAAAGGTTTAAAAAAGCAAGCAGAGAGGGGAAGTGAACCCTCTGGAGCTTCACCTGGTTGGTCAGCTGTCTGGGATCTGTGTTAACAGCCACACTCCTGCACGCTCTCTGCTTGAGCCCGTCTGGGAGAGCGCAGCTGCCGCAATGCTGCATCTCCGTATTGGATCCCTGAACCCATCCGCTCGGGGTCCAGCTCGCCTACACAAACAAACGACAAGCACAGCAGCGTGAATCAAATGTTTTTGTAAGCTTATAAGTAACAGCAAAAGGCGCTGTTATTTTTATACCTGACTCTATTTTGTTTAGGATTTTCCGAGCACACTGGACAAAAGCTTCCTCCACATTCTCCCCTGTTAAAGCACTGGTCTCCAAAAACATGAGCTCTGAAAACAAAGATAGAAACAGTTATGTCTGTTTAATAACACTCATCCGAACGCTCTTGGAAATAAAAAAAGATTGTTAATATACCGCAAAATAATCTGTAATAGTATTTCTATTTTTTATTTATTATTATTTTTAAGTGTGGATTTTAATTTCATATTTTCAGTTTTAATTTATATGTTTGTTTATCAGTTCATTTATATTTGCCTATAGTCATTTTAGTGCTTCTACATAAGGTATTATTATTATTATTATTATTTCATTTAGTTGCCGTTGTGACATTGTTTACTTGTTTTATTTTATACATCCATGTTTTATAATATTTTAGATTCATTTAAATGAACGCAAATCATTTTTTATCGTTTTTGTTTACAATAACACCACAGATCTATAAGCACACAGTATATCCACATTGGTAACGCACCAATAACTAATCGGTGCTTAGCCTGTGAAAAAGTCCTTGTGATCTTAACACAGCCTCTTCAGGTTTTTGCTTGTCATACTATACTGCAGTGGCCTCTAGTGGTAAAGTCACGATATGAAAGCAGACACAGAATATTGTCAAATACATAACCATCATTTTGAGCTATAAACCCGCTTTAAAGGATATCATGGAAAGAGGACGTTTTTAGCTAAAAACAATGGTTTAAAGTTAAAATCATCTTAATGACATTAATTGATGTACTGTAGTAATTTATTACTTCATTCAAACAATTAGATTTCACTACAATATTCTACAATTGTTAGTAGCCGGGAACTGTTTGTCTGACATACGCACCATTTTCTTGAGCAAAGCGTGAGGCCTCCAGAAAGGTGACTTCTCGGTCAGCATCCAGATCTTTCTTATTTCCACACAGTATAATCACTATGTTCTGGCTGGCCAGCATCCGGGCATCTGTCAGCCAGTTGGTCAGAGCGTTGTATGTTTCCCGACTAACATCCGGGGACAGAAAGCGTGAGAAATCAACACACTTAAGGATCTATAATGCATATCATCGTATAGCTCTAGTTAAACATCCAGCAATAAATAATAATATAAAAAACTTATATAATAATAATTATAAATAATATTATGCACTGGATATACAAGTGTGACTTTACCTAGTGATGTCATACACGAGAAGAGCCCCTGCTGCCCCTCTGTAATAACTGCGTGTAACAGACCTGATGAGAACAAACATTGAACCCCTGTAACATCTGTAAAAGCTTGTATATGAGATCATCCTATTATGATTTCTGAAGGATCCTGTGACACTGAAAACTGAGTAATAATTCAGCGTTGTCATCACAGGAATAAATTATATATTCAAATATATTAAACAGTTATTACAAATTGCAATATTATTTCACCACATTGCCATTGTCACTGTATTTTAAATCTAATGGATTCAGCCTTGGTGAGCATAAAGAGGCTTTTTTTTTATATCTTTCTCCAAACAGTGTATACTTGAGTTCATTTTGAGTAAATATTGTAAAATAAATGCTTGATTAAAGGCTGTATTGCAATTCACAAACACGTTTATCTTCAAACTGAGGAATCAGTGAGAATAGGGTGAGATTTGTTATCCTTCTGGAAATTAAAGAATACAATTGTTAAACTGAAAGTACTGAAATTAACAAAGCGAATACAAATGTTTAAACAAATAGGTGCTGAAACATTGACGTCCAAATGACGTTACGGACATTAAACAGTACTCTGGATAGTATATTGGGATTATATCAGCAGTCAATCACCCTGCTGTCTAGATAACGTCACCAGACACTGCAAAATCAATAACAATTGACTGCTAGTCTAATCATATCTGCTCGCAATAGCAGGAGTGTATGGCTCAGACCTCCTTACACATTAGCCAGACAGACATGTTTCTGTTCATCCTAGAGCATTTTTTGAATGTCCTGTCTAAAATATATTATCTGCTATGAGGTATTAAGCCTCATTACTCTGAAATAAACATGCAAGACAATGCTTTAATGCACACTAAACAGAACAGTGCCAAAAGCTCTTCTCAGTTAGAGACCTGCCCTCCCGCGGGACCCAAACGCACCGAGCGCGGTGCGGGACAAGATTTGATGGGTGAATGCGGGCGTGGGCGGTGAGGTCCTCATGTTAGTGTGGGTTGCTGCAGAATATAATTATTCGAGGGACTCCCGCAAAAAATACAGAAAAAACACTTGGAAGCTAATTCTCATGTGGTTCCTGGCTACAGACCTGCACCGAGGCACAATGTCTAAAGGGCATGACACAGATGGAAGCTGTACTTGTTTTTTCTACTTTGCTGAAGGGAAAAAAAAAACTAACGCACGTTCTGAAGCAGTAACAGGCCAAATGCTTTCCTGTTTGACCACTTCAGAAATCAACATTTATTATAATTTTGTTTCATTGCAAAATTATCAGCCTATTTCTAACTGTATTTCTATGTTCTGAAAAGCTCCTCGTTCGTGTCCATACTCATCATTCCATTTAATTAAACTCAAATAAAACAAAACATATATTTGTTTATTTTCCATTTGTTTTTTATTTTTATTTTATTTTATTATTTTATTTTTATCAAATAATCGAGTAGCGGGAAAAACTTGAATACTGCGGGCGGGAGCGGGAGAAAATATATGTTATTGAAAAATCCGTCCCGCGCAGGTCTCTATTCTCAGTGCTGTTCAAAGACTAATTGCATAATACTTAGCTTTTTTTTTTTTTACATTTTTTATAATTATATAACCGTGATGAAAAACAAACTGTTTTGACTTGTTCAATTAAATAAATAGAACCACTAGAGTGACAGCACTGCCAGGGGGGGTCTTGCTAACTGCCTTAATTTCCACCTGTTGTCTATTCCAGTGGTTCCCAACCACGTTCCTGGAGGCCTACCAACACTGCACATTTTGCATCTCTCCTTTGTCTGACACACTCATTTCTACCTCTACTAATGAGCTGATGAGCTGAATCAGGTGTGTTTTATTAAGGAGACATGGAAAACATGCAGTGTTGTACATATATATATATATATATATATACACAAACATAAAATTACACATAATTTAAAATAATAATATGGAATTCAGTACATAAATTGTTATTATTAATAAATTATTATTTTTTAACGATTGCTATTATTCTTAAAGTTTTTGTTTACTTATACATGTGTGTCCTGTGTATATGTATGATGAATATATATATATAAATACACTAATGCATGTATAAATTTAAGAATAATATGTTATGTTAAGATTTTAAATATATTTATATAGAATATAAATTATATGAACATAAATATATACATGTAAAAATCTAAATATTTTCTAATTGTATACTGTATGTGTGTATTTATATATACCTAATGTACACATACACACATATACTATACATATAACTACAAAAACGTATTTAAATTATATTATAATCATTTGACAGCAGTAATTCTTTAGCATTTTTTTCTATTGTAATTTGTAATTTTTTAAAGGGACACCACTGGCACATTATTTTAAAGAATAAAAAACATGTCTCATAGATATGTATAAACACAAAAAACACCTACATAAACAAAAGGTGGTTTGTGTGACATCAGCATATTTTGTGCTGAGGCTATTTTGGCTCTAAGGAAGCTGCTGGCAAAGGTTCAGTGCAAATTACATGTTGATAGCGCTGACAAATGAATCTGTGCAAGATACTATAAACTCCCACATGCAATCTGGACTTGAATCACTCCCTCCCCAAATGCTCCACCATCTGACTGCTCCAGAATCTGGAAATTATCATCATAAGTCAAATCTCACAGTGGCCCTTACAAACAGGGCTGATCTAAGAGGGAAACCATTTTAGTAATATGACACAGCCATATGAACACACCTGAAACGCTCCTGTCCTGCTGTATCCCAGATCTGGAGCTTGACAAACTTATTGACCACACTGATTATCTTCGAGCCAAATTCCACCCCGATAGTGTGATTTGAGTCATCTTTGACTGGAAGAACAAGGAAAAGAGAACAGAAAAATGACCAGTGAGTGTGTGTAATATTTCATAAATTTGTTGATCAGATAACAAAAACTGACATACATCTCTTTTCTATAAACTGATGAAGGAGACAAGATTTTCCAGTTCCTGCATTCCCGATCACAAGAAACTTAAACAGGAAATCTATAAGGGGAGGAAAACAAAAACAATACTGATTTTTTGTCTAAAACTCCACAGAACTTTCATAATAATAGGATAGTATAGGCATGTTACAATATCAAAACATTAATCAGACTACAGGCTATTGACACTGGTCATAATAAAAAGCAGGCATTAAAGAGATTTTCCTCACGTTATATCCAAATAAATAACGGTCTTTCTATTTTAAGTGCTACTGTAAGTACTGTTTTAATTGACTAAACAAAGATTAATGAACACTTATATGAATGGCGTCGAAAGATGAAACATATGGCAGACCGATAGCTGCTGCCTAGCTGGCACTTAACAGAGCTTGTAAGCAAATACTGTGATGAATGAGCTCAGGACACCTGCTAAAATTCATGCTACGCTGTCGATAGGAAGTGTGGCAGGACAAAAAGAAAATTAGTCACCCTACCGTATGTCTCTGACATGACTGGCGCTGTGTTTCTAGCCTGTTTATACTGTGTTTTTCTCTTACAAGGCAATCAACAAGGATATCAAATAAAGGGAAATCCCTTAGAGGGTTTCGCGCATCCTAGTCGGAAGTTTGTGGAGCAGCTACTTCCTGTTGAGATTTTCAAAATAAAGGTCAATAATTCTTTGCAAAAGGACACAACAATGCATTTTAGAAAACGTGTTTTCTATTTTTATTTCTAGAATAAAACTAAATAAATAAAAATTTAATAAAAAGTTTAAGTATGTATTTTATTCCTGGTCGCGGGTGTTTCTATTTATTTATTTATTAGATTTATGTTCTGGTATATTTGACAGAAATGTATGTGAATCTAAATGTTAGCCATGTGTTTTTTGCAATTTCTATTACAACTCACTTTTTATATATTAGATTTGTTTTACTCCAAAACTCATATCAAAACTCGTCCAAAACAAGTGCTTTTAAGTAACCACTAGGGGCCAGTGGCAACGGGATGCATATAAAAGTGTTATGACAATCTATTTTACATTTGCTTTATTTCTGCTTTACGATAATCTGGTAAAATCACCCTCTGTAAATCACGACATGGCAATTTGTCCATCAATAAAACGACGACATTACTTTACGTCAACATCACACCGGTGTGGTGATGAATTATATGAACAGCAGCACTGTTTTGGATGTATTGTAACTTCTGTATGTCCTCAGCAGGAGTCCTAGCAAAAAGTTAGAGGACAGTAGTACAGCCTTGAGGAGATAAAGGCGTGGACAGGTTTCTCTGCATCTGGGAGGGTTAGAAGGGGGGCGGAGTATGGAAATGTTTGGTAGATGGTAAAACAATGTCTTACACAGATGTTTTATGTGGGAGCTGAGGGTCAACTGTGGATCAAATCGAACCCCCAGATTAGTGACTGAGAAAGAGAGAGTAATGGCCTGGCCATCAAAGGTGAACTGGAGTATAGGAACAGAATGGATCTGGTGGCGGGTGGCAAAAAGGATACCATCCGTTTTACTGCTATTCAGCTGCACAAAATAGCTGTTCATCCAAGCCTTTATCTCCTCCAGGCATGCAGTGAGGTGCAATATGGTTTCTGAAGGGTTTGGGGCCGTTTTAATGTAGAGCTGCGTGTCATCAGCATAATAATGGAAGGACAGCCCATGTCTAGCGATGACGTGCTCAAGAGTTAGCATATAGATGGTGAAAAGGATAGGATCAATACCTGGCCCCTGCAGAAAACACCACAAGGACAACCTGGATGTACATTCTCCCAACATGACATGTTCATTACTGCCAGAAACGTAGGACTGGAACCACTGCAACGCAGTTCCCGAGAGTCCAACTGAGAATGGAATGGTCCTCTGGATCAAAGGCCGCTGACAAATCCAGGAGAATACAGCCTTATTTAGTCCGCCACCATTTCAATTCGAAAACGAGGCTGTGATGATAACAGGTTAGTAGCAGACCCGCAGCGCTCGCTATGGCGTAATGTTGTGTATTGTCGAATGTCGATCATTTAGCCGTAATAAAGCAATAACGCATCATTTCACCCATTCAGAACTTTTTATCCTTTGTCCGCCCAGAAGTTATATACTGAAAGGTGATAATGGCGACAGCGTTTACGGTGTAAAATGGAAGAAAAACTTTGGCAAGAACATAAATGTCTTTATAACATAACATTAAAAACATACCACAGTCAAAGTGACAAAGAAAAACAAGCTGGGTATCCATTGCTGAACTATCTTCACTCAGACACTTTACTGCAAATATTCACTTATGTTAGAAACAATCTCTATGTATTTAGAATGTGGGCTATTCATTCAATTTCTATATTTATGGAAAAGTGATTATGGTTTAAATTGTTCTCTGATATGTACATAGAAGGTATGTAGCTTAGGTAAGGGGCAAAAATGGCCAGAAACGGCTTTACAGGTCCATTTACAACCCTAGAATTTGACCCTAGAATGAAACAGTCTGTTTTTGCCTTATTT
>JAUMHQ010000070.1:10831849-10850257 GCA_032361165.1 Enteromius paludinosus
TATTTACAATACCGTTACATCCCTAATATATATAAAATACACATATTACTGTGTGACTAATTTTGAGTATATAATGATAATCTAGTAAATTTAAGAAGATACCATCAAGATACACCTTTATGTAAACGTGCATGTCATACTGTAACGTACCACAAGCTTTATGTCTTGCATGTAAAAGTTCCTCCTAAGCCATTGTGAGTTTGGTATGGAAAAAGGGGGGTCGCATTCATCCCTGAGGAGCTCTGCTATCACAAGAGCACAATGGTAACCAGGAAGAAGGGAAGTTAACTGTCCTTGGAATCTAAAATTGTCATCACACTGTCTGTACCAGGATGTTATTTTGAAATGTGGGAGGTTTTGTCAGCTCAAAGCAATGATTAGAAAGGCTTGCATCTGTGCCAGGTTAAACCTCAGGGCAAAGAATGTGAGATAGCACAAAACAGTATCACAACTGCTGCCACGACAGGACTAGAAAGGCTATTGTTTAGTTTGTTTCTCCAATGTTCTTTTGGAATGTTACAATGTTGGCGTGTTTCACTGATGCTTAGTAATAAATGTGCATGTGCATACTTCTTTACAGGTGTCAAAGAGTTTGTATGCTATGATGCATCTAACTACCTACAGACTCATGTTGTATGCTGCTGTACATTAATGCCCGGTTTCACAAACAGGGCTTAGTTTAAGCCAGGACTAGGCATAAGTTTAATTAAGATATTTAAGCAACTTTTACAAAAATGCCCTATAGGAAAATATTACAGGTGTGCATCTTAACACAGAACAATGACACTGACATGTTTTAAGATATGTCAGAGCAAGATATTTTCATCTGAGACAGCTCAAACATGCAATTCAGTCTGGAACTAGCTTAAGCCTCGTCTGTGAAACTCGGGGTAAGAGTTTTCAGTTACTGTACAGGTTAAGTCTAAGCCCTTATATATAGAATCAATCCACTCTTTATGACACTAATAGCATAAACAGCGCAGACACAGCCAGATTCCTCATGTTTTTTTTTCAGTGCCTTGCAGAACAACATATGGCTTGTTAGTTTAAGGTGACTGGGAAAACACACCAGAGAGTCGTGCATAGCATTAACAGCGTTTTGACTGGGTGCCTTCATCTGCGATCAGTGCATTAGTGTTTCTGTCTTTCAAACGCAGTGTGTTCTGTTAAGCGGTTGTTTAGCACTGTAGCACAGTATCCTCTATGCAGAAAAAATGCTAAAGATTTAAGTCTGGGACCAAGTAGCACACTCTAAATCACAGCCACACTGTGTACCGCCATTGTTTTGTGTCCAGAAAAGGCGAAAGCTACTCTGAGGCTCGACAGATTAACGTGGTGAAAAAGAAGAAAAGTTTCACTGGATACAAAGCTTATATGGCCCTGTTTGGATATGTAAAGTCGATGGGCTTCTTTCTTTAAAAGTTTGCATAGTAGTGTTTCATTTCATGAATGATTCTTTGTTTTAAACAAATCATTCTTGTTCATCGACTTACACAAACTGTCACTGAATGACTGTTTAAGGAATTGAATAATTTGGACAAATTAGTTGAAGAAATGATTTATTGACTCACTATAACAAATAATTCATGTATTGCCACCTGTTGCCCATGTACCCTAAAGAAAATATCTTTTTAGTGAACGGATTCAAAGATTTCATTTGAGATTTTGAAAAGCAGAAATGAATTGATTGAAGAAGTCTCATCATAGAGAATACTGAGTTATGATATATAGATGAAAAGAATAGGTCAAAAATATTTAAACCATGAAACATACTACACGCACCTGAACTATTCACAATAAAACCAATAACTCTAAAGTATAGTAAGAATATAAAGTATTCATTTCAATAGTATAATTATTTGAAGAAAATCTGAGACAAAATCATGCTTTGCCGGGGAAAAGAAAACAAGCACAGAAGTAACTCACTTGAAAAATAAGTTTCAAAGTAGAAGGGGAGTTAACTGAACGTTTGGGCCTCATGTGTCAGATAAACAGGCCTTAAAATCACTCAAAGACTGCCTGGGTGGCGATACTCTGCATTCTGGTCTTAAAACCTTGACTGGCCTGCGTTTAAAGTGATTTGTGGCTAGCTCTCTATTGTCAGCACCACACAGACAAACTTACTTAATAATCTGATGTAATATGCATGAGGGAGTTGGTCATTGGACAATTCATGCTAAAGGTCACAGTACTCATTATTTCAGTAGTAACAGAAGTTGATGTTAAGGCATGCTATCTCTGTTATCTCCCATAATGATGCAGGTCATTTGTTGCTAGAATGTTTCATGCACTCAACCAAACTGCAATCATTTAACAGAGAAAATGTCTCCCATTTTTTTTAAAAGACTTTTTATTGAAAGTGTCCTTTCATGCGGCCCTGCCTCCATAGCACTTCATGGTACAAAGAGTTCACCATTGTTCCCCGCACGTCACCATTGGAGACAGACAGCCTGGGAGGCAGTGGACAGACGAACAAGAAAGAGAGAGACAAGGGGAGGGTTTAAAGAGAGGGACGGAGGAGGCGGGACTTGGCCCTGTTTTGTTCACTCTAGCGTTTAGTAACCTGGCACAAAGGGGAGTTGGGATCACTGGCACGTCTGCCTTGGGTCACAGTGAGTCTTTAGAGGGCTCTATGGGAACATCTACATCAGTTCTCTGTGTCTCATAATGTTAAACATTCACTTACACATTAGTAATGGCATTACTAAACGATATCTGCTTAGCTTGACCTAAGAAAACTGCAAACAAATAAATAAATAAGTAAATTCACGGTCATACATTGAATAAAAAATGCTAGGTTAAATAAAACCCAGTGCTGTGTGAAACATAGACAAGTCCAGCTATTGAGTTGTTTTGACCCAAAATTCCTTGGAGTAACCCAGCCACCCTATAGCTGGGTTTGTCCATACTTTAGCCAGCACTGGGTTGTATTTAACCCAGCGTTTGTAGAATCCACTCTTTTTTAAAGTGTAATGCTAATGTTTTCTATTTATTAGAGTGATTTATTTATTTAAAGCTGTTTATTGGAGCTTTTTCTTCGTCAATGAATCCTGAAAAAGTATCACATTTTCCACAAAATTATTAAGCAGCCCAACTGTTGTCAACTGTGCTAATACATAGTGTTTCTTCAGCAGAAACCAACTTATTTGAATGATTTATGAAGGAGCATGTGACACTGAAGGCCGCTGAAATTTCAGCTTTACCATCAAAGGAATAAATTACATTTTAAAATATATTAAAAAAGAAAACCATTATTTTGAAATATTTCATAATACTTCTTTTTTTTACTGTTTTTTTAATATAAATTGTGATGCAATTTAAAAATGCCTTTTTGTTTGTTTGCTTGTGGCAGAGAATACATTCTATAAACTGACTACAGTCCAAATTTCTGAGATCACATTGAAAATTTGGGATTGCCAAGTAAATAAAATTATTATACATTTTTTTCCTACCTAAAATCCAGAAAGAATATTGATAATCCCTGAAGCTGTTTTTTTTTCTGTTGATTTTTGTCTTTGTTACAGTCATGAACATTACAAATCCTAAAAAGTTTTATGAAGTTTTTTTTATTTATTTTGCATTAAATTAAAAATTAGAAAATAATATTTCACTTGTGGTCTAAGACGTTCTCCACTTTAGCATCTCTCTCTTACAGTCCAATGCCTTTGAACCAGACTAGCTGGTAAATGTTGGATGGTTTAAGGATGGTCAGGACAAAGAAACACCATGATAGATGGCCTTGATCTGTGACAATATGCTTGAGTTGAATACGTGTCTCTTTTGGAAAGTGGTTGTATTCAACAGGCCTCGAACTGAATACTAATGGGGTGAGCCCAGCTGTCATGATGCAGATGCACAAGTCAATTGTTCCGCTGATGACCCTTTCGAATCTCCATGGAAATACATAGATCCTGTCAAAACGGTTCATGTGCACTCAAAAACACAAAAGCTATGACCATCTTTCCCAAGGTACCAGGGTACGAAGTCATAAATACACACCAAAAATAATAAAAGCGGATAAAATCCAGAAGCAGACTCATAACTGTTTTTCTTGACAAATTAGCCCAGCTGAAGTATCTATTACAGCTGCAGCCTTTATGGTGTCCTCACCAGCAGAAGACATCTGTGCGAATTGCAACACAGTGTTTTTTTAATGTTTGTTCAAAATTAAACAATAACACATTACTATAAACTTGCACTGTACAATCCGTCCAGATGAAAGATCGCATTCTCTTGAAATTAGTATCAGATTATTCACCCGATGCCACGTTCACACTTGAATTAAAAGATGTGTCTGTGTACTCCAATGTCAGCTAATCTTGCACCGCCAATGACGCGGACCTTACAAAAATACTGATCTTTTATTCATTGTGTCTTTCATGCTGAAGGGGTGAAATACAATCGCTGATAATTGGAATATAACGAGTTGAGCACTGGAGACTAGCAGAGCGTGGACAAGAGGAGATGGGAATGTTGGCTTTTTAGACAACAGGGATTATAGAAGATTAAAGTGTCTACCACACTGCAACTTGTCTTAATGAGCAATCCAACCTTCCTCTCATTTCTCATGCTGTCCACAGCCTAGAAATACTGGTTTTAGGTCATCCAGTCATTGTGGGAGTGATATTGAAAAGTTTTGATTAAATATAAAAAATTCAAATGTCATTTACACCCTTTATGCCACATAAGTAATACATTTAATAACTTTTAATTGAATAGTTTCTTTTAATTTAATTTAATAGAATTTAATGTTACTTGAGCATATTAGAATGATTTCTGAAGGATCGTGTGAAACAAAAAAATTGAGGTAATGGCCGAAACTTCAGCTTTGCCACCAGGAAAACATTAAAAATAGAAAAAAGTTATTTTAAGCTGTTATAATTTTTACCAATATTATTGGTCACGCAGTCTTGGTGAGCCTAAGAGACATTCAAAAGATCGTAGTGACCTCGCTTTTGAATGGTTGTGTGTGTATAAAATGTGTATAAAATGTATTTAAAAAAAGCAGCCATATTTTATTATGTAAATACAGCTATTATATAATTACGAAAAAGCTATATCGATATTAAACGAATCTAAAAGAAGAATTTGTCTTGGGCTGGTTAGTTTGAGAGGTGATGTGGTGAAAATAATTCTAAATATAATATCCCAATGTATCCCCCATTAAAAAGAGTTGGACTTATGCTGTGTTTTTACAAAGAAATGGGTGGATGGAGGCAGGGATGGCTCCAGGAGATAAGGCAGATAAGTGGAAAATGCAATTGCAGATTTATCTCATTGAGAACGTGCTTGGATCCCTGTCATGAGCCATTGCACAGGCCTCACACATTCACATGAGACGCAGGAAAAGGGAGGCAGTTCATGCATGACAGACAATCTGCTGTCATCATTACACGCCAGCGATGTTCCTGCACAGTTTGGATGTGAATCAGGTCTGAAATGCTGTCTAAAACAACAGTGCAGTGTCTTTATCATTGCTTCGTCAATGTGCATGTCTGTGACTCCTCCAAGTTTTAGTTTTTGTGTGAAAATCCCATAAGCAACTGATCACATGGTTAAACTGAACAGTGGGTTATATCAGAGCAATAGATTAGTAATATGTTGTCCAGTGCAGTGCAGCCAACGGATATAATTGAGGTTTCCATATGCTGACGTATTCTTCTTGGCCATTTCCAGCAATTACATAACCGATTCCATATAGAATGATCTTAGAAATTTTTGTTGGCAGGAACAGTGGACTGCTGGTCATTTTCTAAATCGTATACTGCCATACAAAGGCAAGAACTGGAAAAGATGGCTACAGAGTTTTTAGATTGATTTGATATCCCTTTTCATACATTTTCTCTGAATCTAAGCATAGTCGAGGCAACACAAAACAGATCACAGTCTAATGTCATCTTTACACTGTGCATATGAAGTGGCATATTTTTTCCTTTCGGTCACATTACTTTCTGCATCAGCAAGCATTTGTACATATAAAGTTTCATGTTTTGAGTGCATGTGTGTAGCATGTGAGACGAATATCACTCTCTGAGCACATACACTGAGAAATTAAGGTACAAAAGCTGTCACTGGGGGCGGTACCTTTTTCAAAAGAGACATGTTTGCACCTTAAGGGTTCATTTTGGTACCTTACTTAATGTGTACATATTTGAACCTAATAGGTACAAAAGTGACAGCTTTGAGTGTATAATGACTGGGCTAAAATGTTTGTATTCAGAAAATCTGGTCACAGCCGGTTCTGCGTTGCTTTTCCATTTTGCTAACTTTGTTTTTCTCTCCGCCTTTTGCTCTCCAAAACATGGCCGGACCCACACTGACGGATCCTCTTATGTCATACTGCTATTATCAATGGAGATAACGGCTCCTGTTCCTCTCCCGCACAGACATGCTGAATAAATACCGGATCTGGGCAAGGCAACACCAACGAACACAATTATACATGTGACAAATGGAATGAGACCCAGACACCAAACCATTTTTGGAGAATTGTTAAAGGCTTAAGCTAGAATATACAGCAGAATATAGCTAACTATAGAACATAGAAACATGCAGAGTTTAACTCACAGCTGAGGAAGCTAATTTAGATCTTCAGGATACAAAAATCACAGGTACAGAGTTTGATCAGGGTTTGAGTTACAACCCTCCAGGACCGATATGAGAAACCCAGATATAGAGTTTTACAAACTCTGAATTGAAAATTAAGGTTGCAAGATTTGAGCAATATGGCAAAATGTGGTCATAATAATTTCCATATGTTTATATGATTAACTGAAGATGGCAATAATAAGAAACCTCTATTATGTGTTTGTTGCAAGGTACTGTTCTAGTGACGGCTTTTATATATTCAAGTGTATATTCATAATTATGTTTTTTTAATATATTCTATATTTTGTACAATTAGCATACTACAGTCCCATTTGTTTGTTTGTTTGTTTATTATTATTATTATTATTTTTTGCATATCTTCGTGCATATTTTGCACAGTAGCGTGTGTGAAACATACTGTAGGCCACAAATTATGTGCACTAGTTGTATTAGACAAAAATTTATAGCATATCAATACATCATTTATCTGATGATAACCAAATTTAAAAAGAAAATTCAAAAAATGTGGAAATGAAATTATCACATTATCACACTTGCATGGTAATTGTATTGGTGGGCTGGACATTCTCACTTTAGAGAGCATCTGATTGGACATCTTTGGATCTTTGTTGTGCGGGATAAGCCATTATTATTTTGCTTTGTTTTCTTGGAACAGAAACACTGTAAATTTTACATGTATAAATGCTGAACTTTGTCAAAAAAATTATTATTAGATTTTAAGTGGGAATATCCATAAATCAACACTACACAAAATGCATTCAAAAACTCAGTGTTTTGAGACTGATCTGGGTCTGTCCCTCTCTGGACGTGTGTAGATGATTAATGCAGAGAGGGTGGAGAGGTCAAAGAGGAAAGTGAGTGGGAGAGAAACTGTTGTGCTTCAACTCAAATGTCCGATCTGATCTCTCCATCCCATCTCCCCTTTGAGATTTCAGCTGTGAAACGCAGCGTATGGTCTCTGGAAAAGGGGGAATTTTGGAGGACAGCTTTCTGGTTACAGTCAAATGCTATTTGGACTCATTCTGTGATGCAACTCATCTGTTGACTCTGCTTTAGCTTGATGTCTTTAGATTAATGTTAAGCTTTTTTTTGTTGTTGTCTAAATGCTTCAGCTCTCCTCCTCTCCATGCAGCAGAGATGCAGCATGACTCCTCTCTGAACTCTATGATGTACTTGTGATAAAAGGAGGGTTTGGGTCTCAGCAGATCTGCGGTCAGGGGAGGGTTTCTGAGGAAGTCTCTGTTAATGGCCTGTATATTTATTCTCTGGGTGTGACCTGGATGAATCCAGAATGTCTAGTGGATAAAATGATTTCATGCACGTCTTTCTAAATTGACAGTCTACAAAAATGGGCATAGTGTACTGTATTAACATGACGGAATTTTTCTTGTTTATTTTTTACCTATATTTGGAATTTTGTATTGTGTTTCGTTGTGTTTAAGGATTAACAGAATTCATTAACTTTTAGAAAGTATTTACATATATATATATTTATATTTATATAATTTGTGTTATGCATAAATATACTTCATATACATTTTGAAGTATCTTAATTATATGCAACATTATTTGGGATTTGATTAATTGTGATTAATTGTTTGACAGCACAAATATAATTTTTTTTACTACTGTAGGGCATACAGTACAATTAACAGTACAATCCATTTTGCAGTTTTTTTATGTCTGCTTAAAATGGCACATACTGTATATACACACACACACACACACACACACACACATTTTACAATTTCTGAGTTACATATTTTGTTTTCTGTTTTAATTCCCAAGTTTAGCTTAACAATACAAAGAGCAAAGGATGGCCACAGAGATAACATGATCTAGTAAAACTAGTTAACCACAATTTAACTACTACTACTACTACTACTACAATGTTAACCACACAACTTATTCACAGCTTCTAATTATGACCAATTACCATGTTGCTTTAGTTATTATATACTCGATTTTGAACACCTCCAATTCAGAAACTCTGGATATAAAGAGTTCCCCACAAGTAATTTAAACTTAATGATGGTGGTTGCTTTCAAGAGTGCTCAGCTCATAAAAATGATCATTCTGACGTGACTTGATCACAGCTTTGAGGGAAAACACAAATATGCTTTAGCATCCATTCAGCAAACGAAGAGTCAATGAAGAAATGCTGTATTTGGAAGGGCTTGGAAAAGAAAGAAGTTCTTGTTCCCAAGAGTGTAAGTGCTCCTCTTCATGCTGATCATGAGAAAGCATAAAAAGCTGTGTTGTATTCTCCACAGCACATCTCAAGGGTCAAACACAAACTCACTGTGTCAGTCAGGGTGTCTGATTTAATGGGGAAAAGATTCACTGCTGCAATAAAACACTTGCTGCTTTTTTATTGTGTCAGCAGAGAAAATCTCAAAACAAGACAAAACACTTTGGAATAACGCCATTCATCTGACTAAACCAGTGGAGTGGAAACTCCTAAAATAACACAATCTCCCATTCAATCAATTTTAACCCATGTTATGAATGTCATTGCTAAAACAGCAACTAACAGTCAGTTCGGTTGGTATAGGCACAAAAAACACCACAAGACCCCCCACAGACCAGATTTAGGGGCCAGCAGGGATCAACGGACTTAACAAAGAGTTTTTATTGCTTTATACTACGACGTGAAGGTGTATTTGCAAACAGCTGTGTGCAATCATTTGTGGCTTTGGAGGCATGGCTAATGCTTTCTCGGAGCCTGTGCTTTGACTCATTGGCAGCGAGGGCAGATAGTCAGAGCTTAACTCTGTTTGGACGCCTCCAGAACAGCATCAAGCTTTTGGACACACACACAAGCATGCGCACAGCACACACACTCCATTCACCCTAGTCTGTGTAGTGCTCTCAGCATGCCACCAGTTTCACTGTTTAGTATTCACACGCCGACCATCAATCACATCAACTCTCAAAGAGCCCCGAAGCAGTTTTATAGAGCTCAAACTGGGACATAGACACTCCGGCTAAGTTCTGCATTGTGGCTCCGCTGAAAGTAAACTAAAGCTAGGCAGTAGATGACGTCATTGGCGTCTCATTAAATAGATTCTAGGTGGGAATAAAAGAGACTTTTATTCTTATAAGGTAAATATTGACTGTAGGTTTTTACAATGCACTCACTGACGTCTAATTTGAAAGGGATTTAAAGAGAAATGTCGTAGCACCTTCATTTTAGGTTACATAACTAATCCCCACCTGCTGCGGAAGAGGTTTTGAGACAAACTGATCCATTAAGTCAAATGTTCTTTAACCAGCTCTGAGGTGGTAGTAATTTAATAGTCAGATTTGTTCCAGAGCTGCTCCAGAGCCAAAGTATTAGTTTGGAGTGCAGTTTGAGTAAAATGTGATGCAAAAGCAGAGTTTCTCTTTCCATCTTTGTTGGGAATCGTATGAATATTTTTTACAAGAAGATGCGAACATCAGAAGAAGAGCCTTAAAAATTCTGGTGGCTATTATCAAAATGGGATGTCGGCAGCAATTGTTCAATATTTTTAGTAATTAGTCTAAATTGGTGTCCTAAATACTTTATATTTTGTGATAATGACTGTCAAATAACTTTACATTTATCTTTATACACCAATAACCTAAATAAGTGGACGTAAAATATTGATAGTAGGAATTATGTTATCTGACTTTATCCTATACTTCTGTTAAGAAAGAAAAACTTCACTACAATGTATGAAACAATATTATTTTGTTATATAATAGTTATATTATATATATATATTTGAATGTAACAATATTTGTTCTGTTTTAACTATATGTATTGCGTACAAGTATTAGGACCATCCTGAAAAATTAGCTAAGCAGTTTTTGTGGGCAAATTTAAAGTGCCCCAATCATGCCATTTCAAATATGATCTTTCATGCAGTGTGTCATGTGAACATAAACTATTCGCAAAGTTGTGACCCTGACAGTGCACGATAAATAAAGTTATTGTCTATCAAAAGACAGAGTCGGCTCACATTCGCCTAAACGAGTCATCAGCATTTCGAATCTTTTTCTGTTACGGAGCCACATCACTAAGTAACATATTTGCATAATGTCTGCCCATGTTCTACGTCCTGAACAACTTACCCCGCCCACAAACAGGACAATTTCTGCGTGGATTACATCATGTCAAGAAGTCACTGTATCCTGTGAGAGTTTTGTTTTATATGCCCTTCTGAAAGATGAATCTACAAAGAATCAGCGGTTAACATGAATTTTTTCAACTACACAGCAGTACAATCTCTTGTTGTGTTCGCCTCATTTTACTGATGACTGCTTTTCCAATCTTGTAGTACAAAGCGATATTCACCAAATGCTTGGTCTTAAAAAATGGATCAGAGCCCAGTTAACTTGGACTGGCTTGCTCCTCTGAACTTCTACCTGTAAGTATGATTAATAATTGATGATTGTATTTTCTAGTGATTGTTCAAAATACGTATTTGTGTAACAACCCTGCACATGTCTTGGTAACCGCCTAACTAGTTTAAATAATGGTAAACGATGTTTAATGCTGTAGAGGTGTGCCAAATTAGCTCACAAAAGCAAATTGTGAGCACTTTCCACAGTAGTCCATGCTAACTAGTTGGTGTATACTCTGAAAGCACCCCTAGTAATGTCAGAAAGAAGGTGGAAGAACAATCATAAAGGACTGCGCCATCTGACCAATCACAGCAGTGAGGGCTCACGGAGAGGCGGGGTTTAGACTGACTGATTCTTCGAAATTCGTGTTTTCGAACACGAGTCGTTTACGAATCATTTAGATACGAGGTAAAATTAAAACTATTTTTGGAGAAAACTAAAGTGTTTTTTGTTTCTTGCATACATATAAACCTGTTCTAACATTAATTGCAACCTTTAAAATGGCGTGATAGGGGCACTTTAATAATTTCAAAAGGAATCAACACATTTTCTGGCTCATATTTAAAACAATGAATAACCGAGTGCAGAGTAGAGTTGGTTGCATTTTAATAAAGAAGTCCACAGTGTGACAAGAAAGTTGCACAGGTATCAGAATTTTTTAGAAAATTAAACTGCAACTGACCATTCAGATTCAAGTATTCCTATGGTCCATGTCAAATATATAACATTAATGAATAAAATTCGAATAATTTAATATTCTAATATACTGGAATAAAATAAATCTATTTTATTTTTTATGAATTTTATTCTGCAATGTTCATATTCTTCATCTTTTGCTTTCTTAATTGCAAGCAGCTCCGGATCTGACTGAAAGGCCTGGACCCAATTATAGGCTGCATGTGGTGTTTGAAAGAGCTGGCCTGTAGCCAGAACTGTTACACATGATGCTAGTCTCTTCTGACCCCTCCTCTCAAACAGTCAAACACACACACAAACAGAAGTGCCCCACGGTTAAGAGCCCCGACAAAAGAGCGCTTACATAAGACATGGCATCATGGTGTTTTTCTCTGCTTTACTGTGACATGGCTGGCTCGCAGCTGTCCTCTATACTGTAATCACACTGTTTAGATACAATGCTCCATAGTAACACATGAGTTTTTATTCAGTTAGCACATGTTCTCATTAATAGGGTCTTTTTTTTTCTTCTCATCTCTCCCTCTCTCTTTTTCCAGTAACTAAGCACCTTGACTAATTTCTGTGAAAATTTGGGTGACAGTTTGCGGTTATGCAACTTAATAAGTGTAAGAGGATTGTAAGTCTGCTTAGAGCCAGTTTGTTCTGTTGTGCCCTCCCTCCTGCTCTGCCTCCTGTATGTCAAACCACTCGAGAGACAGAGAGAGAGAGAGAGAGAGAGAAAGAAAACTTTTAGAAGAAACTAGGGCTAGTTGGCACATTAGGAAGTTGACGCAACGACTTTATCTCAGTAACGTCTGGGTTTGGAAACAAATGACGGTTTCACTTTATTTTGATGGTCCCTTTAACGTGTTCTGTTGATTATAAGTAACATTGCACCTACATATCTATTAACTCTCAATAGAGCGCCAGCAGAGTATTAGTAGACTGGTAGGGTTAGGGTTAGAATAAATTGATATGTACTAGCAAAGTTACTTATAGTCAGTAGAGCGTCTTTTGGGAGGCCATCACAATAAAGAGTTAGCAGATATTAATTAGAGAGTGTACTAATATTCTAATGAGAGTTAGTTGACATGTAGGTGCAAAACTACTTATTGTCAACAGATTGTTCAAACGGGACCATCAAAACAAAGTGTTACCCTCATCGGATGTAATATAATGATCATGATTTTAAAGGTTCAAAACTGTGTAAATGCTATGGTAAAAACCTGTTCAATTGTTAATGGTAATAAATTCCTATAAAATACACAGGGAAAAAGAATGAACTAACATTCCCAGAATTCCTAGCACTGCATTTCAAATTCAGTTTGAACTTGATGTATTTTCTTTGAAATAACTAGGTTTCTTCTTCTTTTTTTTTCTTATCAGTTATGTTCACTATGGTTGTATGTAATGCTGTTAAATGAATGTTTATTGCATATTTCAGTTTAATGCATTTCACAATGATGTTGTTGTGACATCCACACCAGGCTCCACCCTCACAGACACACAGCGATCACTCCTCACCTGCCTCGGATCACCTGCACCAATCAGCACCCTTTATAACCACACACCACCAGTCACTCTTTGTCTGAGCTCGTTTCACGAAAGTGGACCTTTACCATTGTCGCTATACTTACCTGCTCCTTACCTGTTTCCTAACAGAAGGCTCCTTAATCATCCAGGATTGTCTCCGACTCCTGTGTTTCCTCTCCTCCGTCTCCTGGAATGCAAGTGGTGTGTGGCTGTGATCGTCTGTCTGTTCCTCCTCCCTTTGTGTCCTACAAAGAAAGACAAAGAGACTTTGTCAGTTAGTTTACATTTCCTAGTATTGGATGAATTTCAGTTTGCTTACCTTGGTTTATTATTATCCTGTTGAATAAACTTTATTGTTACGATTTTACCTCTGAGTCCATCCGCTTCATTACAGTTGTTTGGTGTTTGTGTGAATGACACTGAGCGCATCCTATATATGTTTAGATTTAAAAGCTACTTGTGACAGGCTTTGGTTAATCATGTGACTTTCTCATCACCTGCATTTGATGGTTGGTTATCTGTTTATATCAAAAGTATAAAACAGATTTCAGTACTTTAAATAGTTTGGTATATTAACATTATATCAGTTAATGAAATTACGGTATTCAACTGTAAGTCCTAAAATATTGTTACTGTATTTTTTGCTGTCAAATTCCAGCAACCAGCTGCCAAACCAGTCATAAGAAGCACTGGTATATTTGTTACAATTGTGATGAAGGGACTGAGGATCGAGTGGAGATCCAAATGCAAACACGTGGTCAAACAGGCCTCCATGGCTGGGACTAGGCATGATAAGAGTTCAATGGACTCAGAGGGGGCTTCCATAGCCATGACAGGGCGAGGCGAGTTGCTCAATGGTACAAACCGATAGTCCTGGGGGTTGTGCAGCCACCAGCAGAAACTCCGGAAATCTCTACAGCATGAGCGGACATCTCCGGGGGTTGTGCAGCCACTGGTGGAACCTCTGAAGGGGTTATGGCACCAGCCAACACCTCTAGAAGTGGTGCAGCCACCAGCGGAACCTCCAGAAGATCTACAGCATCTCAAGGGGTCCTGGAGAGGATTCTGGGACTGGGCGGTCTGGAGAGCAGGCTCGTGAGCAGATGAGGCCTCTGGGGTACAGTGTGTGGCCCACACACTTAAAATAGCAAACGCCATAACAGGGAGCACAGAGGATAGGGGAATAGTCTACAAGATGACCACGGCTGAAGTTCTTAGGACACCTGCTGTATGCACTGACATCAATGGTGGGTCCGCCAGACTGGAAACCAGCCTCAAATTCCCTTGGAACTCGTTGGTGTCTTTAAATGCAACATGCACGAATCTTGGGAACACTGGAGTGGCATCCGTGACAGCTGAAGACTGTGGCTTCATATCCATGGTGGCTGAAGGCTCTGGCGTGCCTGCCATCTTGTGTAGTGTCTCTGGGTTTGTGGCCATCTTGGGCAGTGGCTGTGGCTATGGATTGGCGGCCATCTTGGGCTGTCGCTGTGGCTCTGGGTTGGCGCAGATGTAGAAGCTGTTCAACGGGGTCCATGGTTGAGCAGGGTAGGTGAAATAAAGCTGCTGGGTCTGGGTGTGGCTGATTATTCTGTGACGAGGGGACTGAGGGTCGAGTGGGGTTTCAAATGCAAACACTTTATTCACAAACATGGTCAGACAGATACGGTCAAACGCCAGCAAACAGTTCAATCCAGGCAAAGGCAAAAGAGTAATTCCAATAAGTAATTCTCAGCCGTCTTCTCTCTGGTGTGCACCTTATATGCCAGCTGCTTGATTCAAACCAGGTGTCATCAATCAATAGTCTGGTGACTAGTGCTGCGTCCGAAATCGCATACTGCTTAAGTAGGTACTACATTTAAAACCAAACGTACTACCCGACCGTAAAAACAGTACGTTCTATATAGTATGAATGTGGGTAGTATGAATGGATCTCGGACGTACTACATCCGCCATATTGATGTTGTCACGTGTCATGCATCGTCACAACAGCGCGACAATGTAAACTTTTAATAAGTAATTAGTTTGTTTAGATTGTGTTAAACAAGTGTAATTTATTTACAATAAACAACGATTTCTTCCTGAAGTGCGTACACTTAAAATGAGCTACGTCTCCACTTTCCGCCATTTTTTTTTTTAAATGACGCCTCCTCTCCTCCGGAACCTCATGGGAAAAGAAAGCATCCATGATATGCCTACTACAGAATTCGGGCGGAAGCAGTAGGTCATCCGGGTACTCCTCGCCTACTGAATTTCGAATGCTATGAATTCGGCCATACTGGACGCAGCATAGGAGTGTGTGAAGACGGCTGAGCTGGGATCAGTAGACTATGACAGCGTGACAATAACGTAATATAATATAATATAGAATCGATTCCCTTTTTATTATTTCATTCTTGTGAACTAAAATGATAACTTTTGGTAAATAAACAGTAATTTTATAATACTTTTATTATTTTAATTTATAGAAAATTGGCATTGGTGGGCTAAAACAAACTCAGTGAATGAACACGTTATACTGATTGTGCTTTTGTTTTTTTACACCAAATGCTGTCTACATAAACAATAGATTTAGTTTTATGCAACAGGGATTGACCAAAATTGTAATTATGTCTCATCACACTCATAAAACTTTAGCTGATGTGGTGGAATCAAGCTCTTTCTATTGTCTATTTTTTCAGACAGACTTGTATCCTGCTGTCTTTATATTATGCTTTGTCCACTGCACCCAGTATGATAACCCTTATGCACTGTGATAACCCTCACTTAGTTTGATACTTTTTATACTGCTCTGAATTGCTGAGGTAAATCCAGTAACCTCACATTATCCATGGAAGCAAAAGCTATGCGTAGGAGTTCTAAACGACTGTCAGAGGGCTTTTTCGGCTGTTTTTCTTCTTTTTAAAACGGTGCGAGTGAAAATAGTTTCTCTTGGCTACAAGGGACGTGGCAATGGCTTTCTCAGACACTGTGCTACTCTGGAATTCCTCAGCCTGTCCGCGGCCGTCAAAAGCCCTGCTTTCACAGTGCGATTAGTGCTTTGTGGGAGCCCTAACACCGGCACGCAGCTCCTTCAACTCTGACCCATAATCGCACAAAGCATCAGGCCGAGTGGAATGGCCACCAGACTATGAGATTTTGGGTAGCTGGTAGATTGAATTAACCCTCACCTGCATTGTCAGCAGTCAAGGCACAATATAGGCCAGTGCAGATTTCATTTCATTGTGTTTGGCATGAATGTGTGCATGGACCCTGATAACTAAACAGAGCTACTTTGTGAGGTGATGTCACTGAGGGAAGCAACACTGGAATTTTCCCAAGGCCTTGAGCTCACATAACAAGCACAGAAGATTGATTTACTTTACAGAAAGTCCATAGTTCAGTCCCTGTCCTTGCTACTTCTTTCCCTGCCGATAACATCCTTAAATGTGGAAGACTCTAATTATAACCAGAAGCTGAGAGAAATAAAGGACAGAGCATCAATGTGATCACTGATAAAGAATTCTGTGATGTCCAGATCAGCTCTTCCTGTCTGTCTACTTCATTTCCTGTTTGATCAGGAGTCCCTGGGAGGCAAACCCTTGGTAAATCTTGTATTCCTGTATAATATTATACAGGAATATAATATTCTTCTCATAAACATACAAACATTGGTAAAGACTCTTTTTTCTGGCTTTATATAGAAATACATGGAGGTTTCAGCCTCAGATCAAAACATAATAGTGGTAAAAAATGAAAAATAAATATTCACACTGTTAGATATAAAATACACACTTTGAGAAAGAAAGTTGGCTAATGTGACCTAATTATTAATTAGATTTATTACATTTATAGTACATAACTTTTTAGAAAAAATGTTCATTGTTAGTTTGTTTTAGCTCAGGGTCATTAATAATATGGTAACGCTATTCAATAAAGTGTCATAAGTTAAGTGAGATATTAACTATTTTAATGTTATTTTAACAAATGTGGTTGAGTAATGTTAACAAATACAACCATATCATGAAGTGTTACCAATAATATTAATTGGACACAACGTTTGGTTTCAATAATATATTAATAATAAATATTGGAATTAACATTCAGATTTATACATGCTTTATTTTTCAGTGTTCAGTTTTCAAGTTTCAAATCTATAGGTATAAAGTCACATTTATTTACTTGTTTGTTTAAAGAAACAGGATTCTTTAGACCAGTTTAGACTTGAATGAATTGTTTGTTGCTGGTCTTGTTGGTTGAACATCTAATAACTGCTGAATAACGGCTAAAACCCTATTTAAGAAGCTTAATTAAGTAAAAGGAAGACGAGATTACAATACACAAATACTGATGATCAATGGTAAAAATATCTAACTTATCAACTCAAAGGTTAGGCTTCAGATCAACAGCTTCAAAAGAATACCATACGGTGAGAACTTCCTATGAATTTTCCTTGTAAAATTCATGTTTCACTCATGCCATCACAGCTGAAGTCAAATGTTCCATCATAGTGTTGTCAGAATCTTGAATGAGTTCCAGCTCCCTGCGTAGGGAGCAGTGTGGCGCTCCAACTTTCAAAACTATCAGTACAGTCTGTCCTGTTTGATTTATTCTGGCCCAAATGTTAAAAGCTATTTGTAGCATGAGATCTTTTGGTTGTGGGGTGAGCAAATTGAAGTTTTTCTTTGTTCGTCTGCCACATAGAAACATGCAATATGAAGCAACTGGATAAAAGTGGCCCAAATATGTCATTGTTAGCAGTTAAGGCGTCTAGCGCTGAGAGAGAGCAAGTCAGCTTTTTAAGAAAGCAGCTCAATGGAGCTAATGAACCCAGACTCCAATTTAATTGTTTCGTGGGCTTGTGGAAATGTGATTAAAAGCCAGATAAAACAACCCTTTGGCAATAATGCAGCCTAACTGAAAGAGACATTACAGAGCAACAATGGCTTTTATGCTTACATTAGTCATTTCAACGACCTGCAACTAAAGTCTAGTCTATTTACATTAAGCCTTTAATATACAGTAGGATCTCCATGATTTCCTGATTAACAAGTGACTAGGTTTAATGATTTATAAAAAAAAAAAATCAAATTTGAAAATTTGAAATAAGTCAAATTCTAAGATATAGAATTTCAAATTTCTTTCTTCAAAAGAACACATTTCTTTTTGTTTTAAGATGCACACCAGTAATTCTTTTATCTAAGATGTGTTTATAAAAATGACTTAAATGTTCTAATTTAA
>JAUMHQ010000070.1:10859600-10876353 GCA_032361165.1 Enteromius paludinosus
TATATATATATATATATATAGCCATTTAGTTTTTATCGTAGCGACTAACAAATGGGGACAATGGAAGCAATTAAAATCAACAAGAGAGATATGAAAAAAATATATATATAATAGTCTGTATGGTAATAGACAAAAGGGAAGCGTGGAATTAAACTGTAGTTACGCCATCTATTGGAAAAAGAGGGGAAAAAAGGGTTACAATTTTCACAAGATGCTTCTATATACTAACCTCTCTTAACTAATTAAGAGACTTTGCTTTAAAATTCTGTAACGCTAATAATAAATATTATTAGTATTAATTAGTATAATATTGGTGATTTTTATTTACATTATGTGTTTTTTTGCCCTGGCTTCTTATTCTCGTGTGGAACGTTAGTCGTTGATCTTGTTTCACACGAGCCTCAGATTCAGCTGAACAGACACACGCACATGAACCGACAGCTCTGTATATATATGACAGTTTGACAGATGGCTGCAAATACAGTGAAAGAATCTAAAACAAACGAGGTCGTGTTGGGATTCTTAGAGGAGGCAGAATCATGGCAGCTTCTTAGTAACCAGTTTCCAAGTAAAGTCGGAGGGAGACCCGCGTGGTTGAGCCAAGTGGATTTGCCAACTGTGCCTGAGTTACAGTGTGAGAGGTGTAAACTTCCAACAGTGTTTCTTCTGCAGGTCTACGCACCAATAACGGAATATGATCGATGTTTTCACAGAACACTATTTGTGTTCTGCTGCAAGACACCAGCCTGCTATTCGCGAAATGACAGCAAGTGTTTTAAAGGTAAATTATTCGCTGTCGTATTTTGAAAAGAGAGAATGTTTTATGTATTAATATTTTCATTATACGTTTTTTTTTATAGATATAGTAAGTGATAGTTCACCTCAGAAATAAATTTATTTAAACTAATAACCTCATGATGTTCCAAACCTTGACTTGTGTTCTGCGTGGAACATGAAAATAGATATTTTGTAGAATGTTGGTAACCAAACAGTTCTATTTCCATTGTATGAGCAAAAGTACAATGGAAGTCAATAGGAAACAAAACTGTTTGGTTACCAACATTCTTAAGATCTACTTTTATGTTCCACAGAATAAAGTCAGACGTATTAATCATGGCTCATAATAAAAGCCTCTCTATAACATAGGCATAAAGTCAGATTTCTGTACTATCCCACATTTCCAGTGTTTAGATGCCAGCTGCCAAGGAAAAACAACTTTTACCCCTTTGATCCTCCTCCTGATGAGAAGCCAGAGCAACTAATGATTGATCATCAGGTTCTGGGCTCTGGGCTCAAACTGTGCAGATTGTGTGGTTGTCTGGGACAGAAAGCCTGCTCTCGATGTCACTCTGTCACATACTGCTGTAAAGAGCATCAGACCATAGACTGGAAACACAGACACAAGAAAGAATGTTCAAATGAGGGTACGTAAAAACAGGGCGTTGTGCATTACTTCAGACAAGATCCAGTGCTATATTTAATCTATGCATGCTGTCTTCATATCCGACTCCACAGTTTCTCAAAGCGCAGAGCAGCTCAGTTCATTTCTGTTTCCTGAGTGGGAGCTGGTTACAGACCCGGAAGAGCTTCCAGCAAAAGATGAGGAACTTCACAAAACACACAGTCTGGATCAGGAGAGCATGGCATGCTTAAATAACGGTACACTTTTCAGATCAGATTTGGCAGCTGGATATTTCTACAGCTAATCCAAGAAATAATAATTAACAGTGTTTATTTACGCTTCTCAGGTTTGGAGGACAGTGAACTAGAGAGTATGGCCCTTCATGAAACGCAGGACTCTAAAGCGTTTCAGAAGTTCAAGAAGCGCATTGCTAATGAACCACAACAGGTCAGTTACAAAGTCACGGCCTGAAGAGCAAATACTGGCCATGGCCTTTCTGTGTTGTATTTCATCAGCTGTGTGATTTGTATATGTATTTTCAAGGTTTTGCGGTACTGCAAAGTAGGATCTCCTCTTTGGGTGTCAGCTGAACATGTGCCACATGAGGAGGATGTTCCAGAATGTCCATGTGGTGCAAAACGTCAGTTTGAATTTCAGGTAAAGTATATGTTAGAGAGCACATTTTCCTCCAAACACTCATGTTAATACGTTTGGAGTCAGTAAGATTTGTTTTGAAAGAACAAGGATGCATTGATTTGATCAACAGACAATGTTACAAGAGATTTCAGAGAAAAAAAAACAAACAAACAAGAAACAACATTTTTAAAAAATATTATCGACCACAAAGTTGATCTTCAGTGGCATTAGATGAACTCATTGCACCATTTAAAATGTCACTGTTTATTTCAGATCATGCCACAGTTACTTAATCACCTCAAAGTGGACACAACAGATGCCAGCATAGACTGGGGGACAGTAGCCATCTACACCTGTGCTGACAGCTGTGACCAAGGCACCAAATATTCTGCAGAGTTCATCTGGAAACAAGACTTTTCAGGAGATCAAATGATGTAGAATTGGTCTAGTCAAATAAACTATAATTCAGAATATTATGTTGCTTATAAACATTCATAATATTAAACGTGAATGATAAAGGCATTGGCTCTATTAAAAAGGTACGGGCATACACCACTTATTCTAAATAAAATTAAGGTCTTCAAGTATGATCAGACATTTAGGCCATTTAGACATATAAAAGGTAAAAATGTTTGATTTATCAAGGATGCATTAATTGGAAAGGTGACTAAATTTAATTTTTTTTACAAGTAATAGCTGTTGTTTGATCCTTTTCCCTTTTTAAATGGGTCATACGGTGATACATGCACTTTTTCAAGCTGTTTGGACTGAAATGTGTGTTGGGAGTGTGTGTACACAACCAACCTACAATGATAAAGATCCACCAGTATTTTTATTAAATTTAAAGAACAGTAATTGCCCCTTCTGAAATCAAGCCATTCTCAAATGCATGTCGGTGTGGTGTCACTACGACAAAGGCCACTCCCAGCCTTACCTACAGAAGCAGTGAGGATGCCTTTTAATGAATCTTTGCAAATCACCTTTTCTAATAATGTGCTAATTGGGAAGTTTCACCATGAATATGATTAAAAAAAGATCCTCTGAGAGCGCCTCGGAAAAGAGGGGCGGGGTCAGCGGAGCTCGTGAAGATTTAAAGGGGAAGTACACAGAACAGAGTGAACTCTAAAGAGCTGTTTTTGACAGGGTACATGTTTTACACTATCTTTGAGAAATTTAAAAACAAACTATATTACAAACTTTCCATGAAGACCCTAAAGAATCATATTAGCTTGTGGAAAATTGCCTTTGTATGACCCCTTTAAGAAGAAGTCTACATAAACGTATCACCGTTTCCACAGAAACATTCAGCAGTAAAGTGGATTTCAACAATATTTTTTTTCTTGAGCAGCAAATCAATCTATTACAATGATTTCTGAAGGACTATGTGACACTGCAGACTGGCTGCTGAAATGTTAGTGTTGCAGTCACAGGAAGAAATTACATAAAAACAATTATATAAACATTACGACATTTCACAGAATTACTGATTTACTGTATTTTTCATTAAAAAAAATCCAGTCTTTAGATTCTTATTAAAAAAACAATCCTATTAACCCTAGATCGAACATTTTAACACCATTTCCTGTCTTGTTATATTAAAATGTATGGTTTAATTAGTGTAGTTCTGATTATCGACCAGAGACCAATACAGAATCTCCAAGTCCTTTCTGTCATCATAACTTTACTGAAGAAAGATAAAAAATAAAAAAAAAGACGACAAGATACATGAAGGTAATACTTTACACTGCAGTGATTGACTGAAGTTGGCAAACATTTATTTGCATTCAGTGTAGCAAAGAAAATTAGTTACATAGCGAAAAGTATTAAATTAAGATGTCAGTGCTTTACATGGGGCTATCGGGAGACCTACAGTCATCGTACAATGAAATGGCAATTAAATCATTAAATCTTTCAACCAATCTCATTTGAAGATGAACTAAAAAGGCCAAATCCACATGACGAATTCAACAAACAATGATCCACAAACTTGTTTGCAAAGTTTTGTTGGGAAATAACCTACATTCACTCCTCCAACCAAGTTCCCTAGCACTGATCGCCATTGCTTGCTACAGAACAAATCTTCTCACTGACAATCAGTAATGCAATAATACATAAAACCTGCTAATAAAAGGGAATGTGTAAAAGTCTGAAATGAACATTTTAACATCAATACCATATAAGAATTCAAAACATTAAAATGTCCAGACATAGCTAAAACGGTATTTTGAAAACCAAAATGGCAGGTAAAAAACATTTTAAAAGAAAAATAAAAAGCATTTTAACCCTCAAATCGGTTCACTTTCTGAGTGAAGAAAATGTGTCCTTCATATTTACAGGTTTACAAAAGTAAATAAAACTGCGTAGGTCACCCGAGACATAACAGTGGGCTCAGGAAGTAATTCACCGGTGATAACAGAACAAGATTACGTAGTCTTCCTGAATCCTTTCAGGATAGGGTAAATATTCTCAAATGCTTCGTAAATTTCTCCTCTAACCTTTGCACCTGGAAATAAAAGAATTTTTATTATGCAGCTTCAGTATGACAGTATCATAACAGAACTGCATTTTAAACACAACAATAACCTCACCTGTAAGTACAACTTTTCCTGAAACAAATATTAAAAGCACGATTCTGGGTTTGATCATTCTGTAGATTAATCCCGGAAATAACTCCGGTTCATAGCTGGGGAAAAACAAACAAACAAATACAATCAGCAGCATGTTAGTGTTGCAGTTTCACAGTCGGTTCCATTTCAGTCAAAATGCTGCTCACACATGCACAAAAGATCAAGGGTTCGCAAATACAGGAGTATTATAGTAGAACACACCCTCAATTAATATAAACGGTATGAATCATAACAGTGCAGAAAATGTACAACTTATTCAGAAAAAAAAGGTCAAATGCATTCAATGTAGTTTGGGATGTGCTATATAAATAAATCAATAAAACGAGACAAACCTGCTAAACTGTTGGTGTGTAAGCACCAGGCCCTCTAATCGGATGGGAAACTTGACGTCGCAGCTGCCAACCATGTTCTGAATTTTGAAGTCTAAGAATTTGGCAGGAAAACCCAACTTCTGCACCACTCTGGCATATTTTCTGGCTGCCAATCGGGACTGTTCCTCACTGCAGAAGTGAGTGCACACAAAAAGCGCAAACTCAAACACTGCTGTTTGTTCTACAAGTTTGTGTGAGAGCAAGAAAATGACAGCAAGTCCGCAGATGGCATTTGTACCTTTTCGCTCCTGTGCACACCATCTTCCCTGAGCTGAAGATGAGCGCTGTTGTTCTGGGTTCTCGTATTCTCATGATGACGGCAGCAAAACGCTGGAAGTTATACATGGATATTTGTGTTAAATCAAAATGGATGTTTTTGCCAAAAAATGTCTACTTGTGATCTTTTTGAACCGTAATCTTTGCAAAAGGTAAAAAAACAAAAAAACAAAACAGTCTATGCTTATTTTAATCTATTAAAACTAGTCTTACCTTCGGATTGTATTCAGCATTTCTGGCTCGAAGTGCTATCGTCTTCAAGTCAAGTTTGCAGCCCAAGTTTACAGTAGACACAATATTCCTTAAAAATACAAAATGTATATATATTCGTCCTTGCACATAATACACAGAAATTATAGACTGTATATAAAAGCAAAGTGCACTGATGATATGATCATCTCAGATATGTTTTTACAGCTTAAAAAAAAATAAAAATAAAAATAAAAATAAAAATAAAAAAAGTATTATCATCTAAAGATGACCGCTCATGAACTCACTGTAACTGTGGGACGATGCCAGAGCTCTCTGAAGCTGGTGTGGCAGGAGTGATGGGGGTCATAGGGGTGAGAGGTGTGGCATAAAGTGGTGTGTTGCCTGGCAGTGCCGTCGTGGTGGAGACCTGCGAGTGGTAGAGCTGGGGTGTCTGGCCTGAACCTCCCACCATTCCACCCTGCTGTTGTGAGGCTGCCTGTTGTTGCTGCTGTTGCTGTCGCTGCTGCTCCTCCAGGAGGGACAAACTGTTGGTGTTCTGCACTGGCTGCGGTGTCAGGCCTGTGCCGTACGGCATCATGGGACTGAAAATGTTTAGGCCAGGGGTCATGGATCCCTTTGAACAGATACGAGGGTTCAGTTAATTTACTGAAACTGTACTGAAAGAGTGGATTAAATATCTCTGTATTATATGTAAAGGCTGGAATACTGCATATCCTCAGCAGATTTAATTTAAACTTATTTACAATAAATGTAACCGTTCAATACAGAATAATAATACAATAATGCGGCCTACATAAAGCTAAATATTTTCCAAATCATACAGACATGAACAAAAAACTAAATAACACACACATAAATAGACTTTTCATAGTAAGATGCTATATGCAATAAATAAATAAAATTTAAAAAAATAATTACATTGCACCAAAAAAAATTATTGTTTGGGTTTCCATTTGGAAACCCCCGGTGTAATGCATGACACCCTACTCTTCGAATCTTGACAAAAGTATGATGCCTAATATATTAAAATCTATGCAGACTTTAAGAGCAGTGTAGTGTATTCATGCTTACTCACCTGTGGAGATGCCAGCCCTTGAGGGAAAGGGGGTATGCTGTTGTTCTGCTCCATATTGACAGTTTATGAAGCAAAACAACCAAGCAAACAGTGATTTCAGGAGTAAAACTCGGATTTCTCCCCCAAAAGACCTGTGGTGAAAAGGAACCCAGAAAACAAATCTAACAAACAAACTTTCACACAACAGTGTAGAACTTCTGGGAATCTGGCGCGCGTTGTAGACATAAATAGAATTGTGTAACGTTATCTTAACTAGGAGGAACATGACTGAACGGTTCAGTTGAAAAACCAAATGCCATTACTCAGGGAATGTAAATGTAAAATTTAGAACATATAAAACATGTCAAACGTAACGTTTCACACCAAAAGTAAGGTAACGTTAGAGGGAAATTCTGTTATTGGCACTGCAGTGTGGCTCTACGGAGATTTAAATCAATGTTAGATCACATTAACAACGTCGTTTAACCTAAAAATTCACATTCAAAACAGAGAGTGGTAAATTATCAGGTTTCAGGGTGATGCCCGCGGCGCAGAATGAATCCCGGTGTGGCTAACGTGGCTAGTTTGTGGAGCTGATCTAATCGTTACCAACTCGAACAGTTTGTGCAAACGTTACATATATAACGGCTTTCTCTGCCGAAACAGTGTATTGGGTTGTATATGAAAAAACACCCAAACAAACCGTTATCTGTAGAGTCCCACAGGCTCGCAATCTGCTCGTGCCGAATAGTTCCAGAAGCGCAGAGAGTGCGCAAAAAAACATGAATTTCACAACAACTTCCGCTGACTTTAATAATGCGCTTCCGGTGCATTATGGGTTCACAATTTTATTTAGATGCGTATTAAGTTAAACAGCACCACATGAATAGATATGTATTATGTATATATATAGATAATAATAAAATGTAAATAAATAAATATTGCAAAACAGAAGTTAAATGAGAAAATCCATAAAAAAACATGTAAAAACAAAAAAGTGCTAGAGTGTAAAGTGAAAAAAACCCACTGCTGCTTCACTTAAAAAAAAGTTTGGGGTGTTTAAGATTTTTTGCCCTTTACAGTTTGCTTGCACGCGTTTTCAAAATAATTGTAATACTGTTTAATCATGACTTTAAAAACCACATTTATGCATATACATGCCAGACCACATTTATGCATATACAACTTCTAAAGTAGTATTAAAAATCTGTATTATGTCTATTTTGTATTTCTCCCATCATGTCAAATGCAAATCTGGTCACTTTCAATAAACGCCCTGACTTTTATTTTGAAATTGTGTCTTCGGGTTTACACTTTAACTCTTGCAAAAAGAGGCAAATGAATACTTCCCCTACATAAATACGCGTGTTTTAATGCACTAATGTCAAATGGCAGCTGTGGGAACATGGTCTTTCTCTCGTCCTGCAGTGGACAGAATGAGGTGCATGCTGCTAGCTGGACAAAATGCTACAGATGTTGTAGAAACAGCAATGGCAGGTACATATAAATAGACATCTGATTACACATTAGGTTACCTAGACATTAGGTTTTCAAGTGGCTTATGAAACAAAATTATTACTAAACACTATTCGTACTACATTTGCAGTTAACTTTTTTTCATAGCAATCCCAAGACTATGTTAGTAAGTAAAGTTAAAAGTGTCTCATACATAGTAAGTGAACAGTTTTCTATATTATGGTATGTTTCTTTTAAGAACAACAAAACTGCATCTATGTTTTTCTGATTAATAATAAGAGGTATATTTTCTTAGAGGTGGAAGATGATGTAGACACGGGACGGAACATTGTTGGCAGAGGAGGATATCCAAATTCCAAGGGAGTGGTTGAATGTGATGCTGCAATTATGGAAGGTGTCCCAGGTAGATTTGGGGCTGTGGCTGCACTTCGAGGGTAAAAATAAAGCCTTGATTATCTTATCCAGTGAAAATGCCTCCAGGGTACAATGCTTTCGTTTGTCTTGCACAGTTTGTGAAAAAAGAGGAAGAAAAAAAGGAGGTTTGTTTCCATCCTACCTGGCCCTGAACCATTTAGTTTGCTTGTGTTTTCATTGCTAGAATTGCACAGCCATGTCGTGTAGCTCGCAAAGTAATGGAGAAGAGTCCTCATAGCTTGCTTGTTGGAGATGGAGCAGAAGCGTTTGCTCAGGAATTGGGTTTTACATCTGAACCCAATTCTAATATGCTTTCCGACCATTCAGCTACTGCTTACCAGGTATTTATTCATACACACACACACACACACACGTAAGTGTATTACACTTGCAGTTGTTGTCTCTTCCTCATTTTAATTTTAATCCCTAAAAAAACCCACAAATGTGCAAATTGATTTTAGTGACTTTTTTTTTGTGTGTTTTTACTATATTCCAAAAGGAATACCTTGAAAAAAATAAACCTGTTAGAGGTGGGCACGACACAATAGGTAAGAGATTAATATAATACAAAAGCTTTCATTATGAGTAAATCATATCTGTGCCAAACACATTTTTTAAGTTAAGATGACTCTGTGGTTGTGAATTTGGCAGACAAATGATTTTTGTCATTCAGACCAAGTGTGGCCTGCTGTAATAAAATCTAACAGGATCATTTAGCACTTAATTTCTAATTATGCACTTATCTAATTATTGCTTAATCTTGTTTACTTTCTCAGGTCTTATAGCTCTTGATCTAAGTGGTAACATAACAGTAGGTAGGTTTGAAAATTTTCTATTCACTGAAATTGAATTCTAAAACAAAATATACACTGCTCAAAAAAATAAAGGGAACACTAAAATAACACATCCTAGATCTGAATCAATGAAATGTTCTTATTTAATACTTTGTTCTTTACATATCTGAATGCGCTGACCAAAATAAAAACAAACAAAAAAAAAACCCACAACACAAAAATTATCAATATGAAAAATTATCTATGGTCTCCTGAGGGATCTCCTCCCAGATCTGGACTAAAGCATCTGCCAACTCCTGGACTGTCTGTGAGCAAGAAATGATGTCCCAGATGTGCTCAATTGGATTCAGGTCTGGGGAACGGGCAAATGCCTTCATCTTGCAGGAACTGCTGATACACTCCAGCCACATGAGGTCTAGCATTGCCTTGCATTAGGAGGAACCCAAGGCCAACCGCACCGGCATATGGTCTCACAAGGGGTCTGAGGATCTCATCTCGGTACATAATGGTAGTCAGGCTACCTCTGGCGAGCACATGGAGGGCTGTGCGGCCCTCCAAAGAAATGCCACCCCACACCATTACTGACCAACTTCCAAACCAGTCATGCTGGAGGATGTTGCAGGCAGCAGAACTTCCTCCACAGCGTCTCCAGAGTCTGTCACGTCTGTCACATGTGCTCAGTGTGAACCTGCTTTCCTCTGTATAGAGCACAGGGCACCAGTGGCGAATTTGCCAATCTTGGTGTTCTCTGGCAAATGCCAAACGTCCTGCACGGTATTGGGCTGTAAGCACAACCCCCAACCTGTGGATGTGGGGCCCTCATACCACCCTCATGGAGACTGTTTTAGGCCATTTGAGCAGACACATGCACATTTGTGGCCTGCTGGAGGTCATGTTGCAGGGCTCTGGCAGTGCTCCTCCTGTTCCTCCTTGCACAAAGGTGGAGGTAGTGGTCCTGCTGCTGGGTTGTTGCCCTCCTATGGCCTCCTCCACGTCTCATGATATACTGGCCTGTCTCCTGGTAGTGCCTCCATGCTCTGGACACTACGCTGACAGAAACAGCAAACAGCTCGCATTGATGTGCCATCCTGAATGAGATGCACTACCTGAGCCACTTGTATACCACTAGAGGGAAAACCCCGCCAGCATTCAAAAGTGACCAAAACATCACCCAGAAAGCATAGGAACTGAGAAGAGTGGTCTGTGGTCACCATCTGCAGAACCACTCCTTTATTTGGGGGTGTCTTGCTATAATTTCCACCTGTTGTCTATTCCATTTGTACAACAGCATGTGAAATTGATTGTCAATCAGTGTTGCTTCCTAAGTGGGCAGTTTGATTTCACAGAAGTGTGATTGACTTGGAGTTACAATGTGCTGTTTAAGTGTTCCTTTTTTTTTGAGCAGTGTATATATTGTTCCAATGTAGTACATGTTCATATTTAACAATTCGACCATGATACAACATTGATATCGAAGTCTAATAATACAGATTTGACATTTGCCAAGTATTTACATACAAATTCTGTTATTTTACAATAAAAATGTGTATGTGCCTAAATGAACACCCATTATGCAGGAGTTTCCACATCAGGAGCTCCCTTCAAATCACCATGCCGGGTGGGAGATTCTCCACTTCCAGGCTGTGGTCTATACGCTGACCATACAGTAAGCTATGCAACTTTATAGGTCATTTAATAAGCTTTGCAGTGCTTCTATCATTCAACTCATAATTCTGTACTTTCAAATGATATTAATTTTTATACAAGTATGACAAGATTTTTAATAACCTTGTTCTCTGTATTTTCAGGTGGGTGCCGCAGCAGGTAATTCATTATTTAAAAATTTTTTATATACTGCGTCTGAGCTTGTTCTTGTACAAATGCGTTATTTCGCACTGTACTATTAAACATGTAGTACATAGATCCTTTGGAGACTTCACACACTTTACATTTGGAGAATATACCTACTGTACATATGTTCAGTGTTCACTTTTATTTTTAAAGCACATATTAATACATCAAATGTTGACCATAGTGCTGTACATGAAACAATGCAGAAGAAGAATAAAATCACTTTCGAAATTTTATATCGTAACAGCACACAAACACAAATAAAACCTCAGGTTCAGTGAAGCGACTGATTAAAAACTGGTATATATTTCTTCTGTCCAAAGCTACAGGTGATGGAGACAAAATCATGTGCTACTGCCCAAGCTTTCATGTTGTGCAGCTGATGAGACAAGTATGTAATATTGTTTTGGTATAAATTACCACCTTCGATAAATAATAAAAAATATATAGTTGTGTATTATTTATCTCAGTAATAACATATAGGATTATGTCCAAATGTATCAAAATGTGAAGGTGTCATTTGCATTAATCAAAAACATTTTGTACACAGTAGTACGTTAAATTCTGTGAGGGTCTGGGTATCCTATCGTTTGTGTTTTAGCCAATAGAGGTGGTGTAAAGTCAAGGCGGTCAATGAAAATCTCATTAAACCATTAGAAAAAATGATTATGCTGTAATAAATTGGATTCGGCTCACATTTCTCTCATCTTTTGTCTGCTATCAAGGGCTCATCTCCTAATGAAGCCTGTCACGCTGTGCTTGCCGATATACAGAGGAGAATAGGTGGTGATAAATGCTTTGAAATTGGCCTTATTGCATTGAATATGAAGGTAAACACTGTATTTCCTGGCCTCAATATAACAAACATGTCTCGTATGCAGTTTGATCTTACACATTTGTTTTAATATAAAATGTAATTTTTTTGCAGCTCACACCCCTAAATTGCAGCTAATTTAAGTTTCTATCAGTCTAACTGGTATTTTTCTTAGGGAGAGGTCGGAGCTGCGTCTTCAGTTGAATTTCCATACACATTCTGGAGCCAAGGATTGAGTTCAGTGGAGGAGTGTGTCATTAACCAGCAGAAATCCATAAATGTGTAATTTCTACTCATTAAGTACGTGGTCAGTCATAAAACGTCATTACTTTTAACATTTGTGTTTACCTTTCAATTCTCTGTATATGAAAACCACTTTGTTCATTATTCTCATAATCAATAAAAATTAATCGTGTTGGTCACGGTCTTCTTTTTGACACGTATTGATCAGTGACTCACACTCACATTAACCAATGCCACGTTTCACAAATGACGTAATATTTTACCCCTCATGATAGGGGGCAGGATTGCGGCAATCCTCAGCGTGAACGATTCAATTCACTATGAACTCATCGTGAACGTTTAATAAACAGATGTGGGAATTGTAGTTCTTTCAACAGACATTTTTCGGCCGGGCAGACCAGAAGATCTATGAATAGAACTACAACATCCGCACAGGTCTTGATGATGACGACATTGCCTACGCAATCTGTTTAAGGAGTTCCTATTTCCTGGTTGAAGAGTCAGCCATTTTGGGTTTCAACCGACTAGCCTTTGCGGCAGTAGCTAGCCAGCTAGTTACTTTTTAATCGGGGGAAAGGTTATAGTTTCTAGTCTACCTTCACGCCGCGGAGTTGTTTTTGTTAGAAGACATACGGTTTTCACAGTGTCCAGTCCACGATGAATCCCGAATAGTAAGTGGTTGAGTTATTACACGGCTTGTTTGTCGTTACTGAGCTCCTAATTTACCTGTAGCTACTTTTGACAGGCAGAGGCAATGAAGACTACGTTAGCTGTGTTTAATCTTTCCAACAACTAATATCATTTTATTTAGCCTATTTCACTTATTTAAAGTTGGAGAGCACTGTGGTTTTTGAAGTCCATCATTTCAAACGCCTAGATTTCTTTAAAGAAGTGATAAAAGTGGTTGTTGTTGAATAGCGGAGCTCAGCCGGTTTTAATATCCATCCGCGTTACATTTGTGACAAATAGAGCTCATTAGTTAAGTCACACCTCACTTAGTATATTTTAACATTTCCATCTTAATCTATTAAAACACGTGTTATATTAAAATGATCATATTATCTTGAATTTAATATGAAAGCTAGCTGATGGAAGCTAATGTCTTCAGACCGCTTTTCGCTTACTTTTTAAACCGCTGGACGAGCTGCTGAAGTACATAAATAACTGATTAAGTATAGTTAGTATGGTTTACTAACCTGCTGCTGACCCCTTAATTTGTTCAGAAAGAAGGTCGCGGTTTAAGCAGCTAGTTTATAAAAGGATGTCAGTATCAGGAAAGTGGTCTTCCTAATGACTAGTGAGTAACGTTAACTGTTATTCACACTCATTCGCGTTTATTTATGTCCTAAAACCCCTTTTAAAATAGTAAGTAATTTGATCTTTTATTCATGTGTTTTCACATGGGTTTTGCTGCACACAGAAATGTAGTCACGTGCCTTGTTGTTTAACACTAAATTTTTAATCACAGGTGTGTAATTACTGTATACTAGGACACTGACGTTGAACTTAAATGTATAAGTTAAAGTCAGTTTTGTTTCTTTCAGTGTCATAAAATATTGGTTGGCAAGATTGCATGCGTAATAGACACAGTTGGATTTGTGCTATCTTTCCATATCAGTATTTAATCATGTAATCTTAAAAGGTATTTGTTGCCATGTTTCCTGTGCTCATCGGCACTGAATTGTGGGGTATCTACTATCCTGTTAAAACATCTGAATGTGCTGATGTCTAGTATATCTTAAGGAACTGAAGTGCCCATCCCTTCCTCTATTGTGTGGTAGTCATGTGTAGGTCACATGCCAAATGACAAGCTACACGCTTCATTACAACTATCACTAGCCTGAGTGTTAAGCAACTCGGCTACTTAATGGACTTCATACCAGCTGTTACTTGTAGTTACTTTTACATGGTCAGAATAAGGGTGAAATATGTTATATATAGTTGTTTAGAGGTTTCTCTTTTGGTTCTGCACATGATTCATAACAAAGATTCGATATGAATGTGCATAAATTTGGGGCTTTCTGAAAGAACATGAATAATATTTTTCAAGACTGCAGGTCAGAATTCATGACACAAGTTTTTTACATCAATTAAGAGCTACGTTTATACAAGACATACTCAGAAGAAGACACTTGTACTACACCAACGTATTCTGTGTGATAGAAACCAGGGTCTTTACCATGCAGTGTTTTTTTTTGTGCAGCAGGTCTCTACACAGGAGCGTTTGTTGCAGTCAACTTAATAAGGAGAGCATGATTTGAATTCAGTTTAGTGGGAAGGACGGAGATAAAAAAAGACCGTTCTGCTGAGTCGATGAGCTGGGCTTGACCAGGCCGATCTGTTTCATTTCCTTCCTATGGTCTTTTCTTACTAGGCCATGTTGTACAGGGACAGAGGATTTAGCACAACAGGCAAAAATTCCCTCTCTGTGGAATGCTTAATCGTCTTACTCAAGTTTTCAGACCTCGGAGGCGCACAAGCACATTGTTTCTGTTAAACAAACACTTTATTTTTTCATGCAGAACGTAGACCAGTGACTGATTTACACTTTTTAACTGAGTTGCATCCAAAAAATGGTCTTGCGCTGCTGGAAAGCAAGGGTCTGACAAGTTACAGGGGGGATTTTAATGACCTCATTCCGATTTTACATCTAGAAAATAAACAACGTGTAATAAACAGTTATGTAAGCAACAGTTGCAAAAGTTTGTTGTTGTTTTGTTTTTTTTGATAAGTTAATGTTTATTAAGCAAAGATGCATTAAATTGATCTGAAGTGACAATAAAGTCCTTTATTTATAAAAATAAATAAATAAATAATTCATATTAATCTTGTTTTCTGCACAATATATCTCAATATAAAGCTGTGCAACTTTTAACATTGATAATAACAAGAATGTTTCTTGACCAAATCAGAAGAAATCATTTTAATGTGAATGCTGAGGACTAAACTATTACCTGCTGTCTACGCATGAATAAGTTACATTTTAAAACAATCACAATTTTAATTTCACATGACTTTTTACTGTATTTTTGATCAAATAAATGCAGCTTTTGTGAGACACGTCTTTTAAAAGTATTGCCAATCACAAACCTTTGTACAGTAATGTGTATTTCACACAACTGTGCTGTTAAAAATTGGTGGACAAATATTGACTTTCTAATGTTTTGTTACTGTTTCTCTTCATACAGTGACTATTTATTCAAGCTGCTCTTGATCGGTGACTCTGGTGTTGGAAAGTCTTGCCTTCTTCTCCGATTTGCAGTAAGTAGGCTATATGTTTTCCTGCATTTGCCCTCATCGTTTTTGCAGAGGTTAAATAATTAGCTGTCTTTATTTGTGAGACTGAAAGATTTATATCACATTTAAATGGAATTGATATTTTACTTCAAAACTACTGCTGCTTTGCTTCTTTCAGGATGACACATACACAGAAAGCTACATTAGCACTATCGGTGTGGACTTTAAAATAAGAACTATAGAATTAGACGGAAAGACCATCAAACTTCAAATTGTAAGTTCCTTTCTGTCCTGTAATGAAGTTAATGTTTGTCTATGAGATTAAATGAATAGAATATTCGAGCATGTGACTTGGTGTTTAGATGGTATTGTTTTAACCGTTATGTCAGTGCTTATTATGAAGATTTTACTTAATCTTTTGATGTAAGTTATGTCAGAGAGGAACCCTTGTCTGCTGCTATTAAATAGGGCTGGGTTAACAATGTTGAGTACTTAATTTTGATTTTGATAAACTGACATTAATTCTTACATTGATATGTGTGAGCAAAATTTCACTTTTCAAATTAATCACAATAATTTGTCTTTTTTATCACAAGTTTTGTAAATTTTATCCTTAAATGTACTATTTAGTGTTTCCTTGTATAGGCCTAGTTTACAGCTTTTCTGTGTCAGTACTTGGCCCCACTATTGAAGTAGTGTAAAAATAGTATTTTTCTGAGTCTATTTTTGCATTTTATTCAGGTGACATATTATTCTTTCATTTACAGTGGGATACGGCAGGGCAGGAGAGGTTTCGCACAATCACATCCAGTTACTACAGAGGAGCACATGGCATTATTGTAGTCTATGATGTTACAGATCAGGTGAGCTCATCAGCTTAGAGAACAGTTTCATAGCTAATAGGGATGTAACGGTATCAAAATTTCACGGTACGGTAATACTTTGGTATGAATGGCACGGTACGGTATTTATTGAATCATTTACACAAAAAACAAAACTAATTAAGAGGCTCAAAAAAAGTGGCAGAAGCGTTTATAAAACAGTTTACATGAACACTGAACATATCAATGGCACACACATTAGCCATCTATCTGTAAACTCTTGAAACAGGAACTTCAATTTTAATAACAAAAAATTATTAAACCTTCCACACGTCCAATTTGAAACCCGCTTTAGATTGCTAGATGGCGTTATACATCAATTTGCATATTCATTACGTCAGTGTGTAATATTATCTTGCTTCTCTGTGGTCACATAATGTTATTCAGTGCACCCTAATTCTCAATATAACTGTTTTCACTGATATATTTAATGGTTTGTTGTCAGAAAAACGGAATGAATATGA
>JAUMHQ010000070.1:10897091-10918833 GCA_032361165.1 Enteromius paludinosus
ACTATAGCACATACAGTCTGTACAGTAGAAACATCATTACACCTATGGAATGTCCCCATAAAACATGTAAACCCAACATGTGTGTGTGTGTGTGTGTGTGTGTGTGTGTATACATAGCCAATATATTAGTACTGGGCAATGATTAATCACGATTAATCGCATCCGAGATCAAACATTTTGTAAAGGTTAACTGTGTAAAATATATATATATTATATATACATAAAGACACAGATATACAGTATATATTAAGAAGATATTTACATGTGTTTACATGCAAATATTTATATTCATACAATTATATATATTCATACAATTATATATATATATATAAAATATATAAACATAACATACTTTTCTTAAATATATAAATGCATGTGTGTGAATTTTTATACATATAAATTATTTTTTTAATGCAGCCGTAATTAAGTTGTTTTTTTTTTCAGTGTATATACAACAAAAATACATTAATAAAATAAGGCAAAGTGTTAGCTTTTCATTGTTACAGTCACGTCATTTACACACATTCATGAAGGACACAAAATTATTCTTTTCATTAAATTACCCCATCATTATTGCTGTATGTTATTGTTGGTTGTCATTTTAGAGCAATTTTAGATTTATTATCATTATTATTATTAATATTAACATTTGCAACATATTTTTTGTGAGGGTTATATTTTTTTTTTCCATTTCTGAGTTCTGTATCTTAATACAATATTCAAGTGTTATAACCCATTATTTTAGAATCCCATATTTTCACTCAAGGTAAAAAACCTTAGAAGTGAAACTCAGTTCTTTTTAACTGTCTGTAATTGCTTTCCCCTGAACCACAACTATTCTGTTCCAAAAATAACATTTCACAGCTGCCAAACCAGGAGCAGGAAGCCGAGTGTGCTCTCCAGTCGTTACTATAATACACTGAACCCCACTGTGAGGAGGCTTGGACAAAACAAGGCTGTGAAGATTTTAGGCCTCAGATAGTTCCAAAATGCCTTCTGGCACACTGAAAAGAAAGGAGCTTGCATTAAAGGTCTTGTACTGTTAAAAGCATTGTAAAAGTAAAATATGAGATAGAGGGTAAACAAATGTCTGACCTTATGTAAAGTCAAACCACATCCTGCAGCTGTTGTCATGCTCAAGAAAGATGAGCTCTCTCCATATGACCCCCTCCTGATCTAGTTACAAATCTGATTTCTGTGCCAGATTTACCTAAAATGTATTTAATGGTTACTTTGTTTTCCACCTCAAGATAGCCTATGACTTCCATGTAATTTAGAGATGTTACAAATGCTTCTAAACATATCACATTTTTACTTATTACAGTAACATCTATACTCTACTGTGCTTTCCTGTTGTCTGATATGAATAAAACCTCAAGTGAACAGACTGGTAGCTGACGTAGCCTATAAATAAGAGAGTAGCAGAAATCAACAGCCCAAGACTGTACTAACATTCTCCAACCACCAGATGGCATTCTTTTGTCTTTTAAAGCCCTCTGTTGTAGAAAAATACTGGATGGGATTATAAACCCCTCCGGCACTAAAGACAATTGCTTATTCAACATACAAGCACAAAATCTTATAATACTATGTCTTTGCACTGCAAAAAAATCTGTTATTTTTGTTCTTTCCCTTTTATTCTTGTAAAAGTAATGTAAAGAGAATTTTGACAACATTATGCTTACATTACACACTTTATATTGCCATAAATATTGTTATTTTTAAGAGACCTACAATCTAATAGGGAGGTTATGGTAAGCAGATAATGACCAGTCTGTCAGGACAGCGAGCTTTACCCTGAACACCTGAAATCAAATGTCAGACTCCAAGATTAATGATTGTTTGCACTTATTCCATCAGAACACGCACCATCAGCTGTGTCACACACACACACACACACACACACACACACACACACACAACGTAGGTGGACTTTCTTGGCACATTTGTCCCATTTAGTCGAACATTAGTGTAAACACTCGGTATTCTCCTTTGCTGGTGAATTCACTGAAGAACATGCATGTGAGAGAAAACCTCTTTCCCACTTTTCGTGCTTTTTTCTTTTTAGTTAATGCATATTTTTCCGCAGTGACAGGTTTTTTTTTTAACACTCCATTTCCTGTTATGCAGTAGAGATTGAACTTGTAACAAAAAAAATTGAGCCAAGCTGTCGGTGGGCATCTTGCCAAAGCATGCTGCCTTTTTCTCAGTTCCGCCACTTGATGAACTCAAACCTGGCAATCTGAAACTTACCATTGAGACCTTAAGTAGCTATTACTACGACCCTATGACAAAATTTATAAGAATTATTTAAAACATAATTTTTTAAAGTGTATATGTATTTCTCATGTATTTAATGTGAAATGGTTTTTAGTCTGATTTTTGAGCTCGAATACTGCTCCGTCACTTTTCCGTCGTGTTGTAAACACTACATTACTAGTCTGTTAGGTTCTTTAAATAACGTGACGAAGCGCAGCCTGTTCTGCATTTTGGTTGGCTGATTCTACCAGAGGAGGCGGGGCGTGTGAACTGAGACTCGTTTTACAGAACAACCTATCATTTAAATCCAATGTCTTGCAACTGCGACTACGAGGAGAGTCACCGAAGGCAACCTGCCTACTACTTTTGGGGACACTTTGAAGTCTGACTCTCATATGTACAACTGTTTCCTCTTTTCTCAGGCTGATGAGGCACTGGGAGCTCCAAAAGTGCCATGTGAATTCATGTCGACTAGCAAGGCATGGAGAATGCACTGATACAATGTAAACGCATTCGAGAATTATTCCGCTGAGATTCATAATCATTTAACCGGATCGTACAAGTCCTTCAGAAGGGTGAGTGGACGTTCCTACTGAATAATCAACATAAAGTCCTGTGCTTTCACAGGTCAGTCTTGATGTGGGTCGCTCCTGCTCCTGACGTGCATGTATTGACCCCAGCCAGCAGTAACCTGTTTGCATAAAGTACGTACGTCTGCAAACTTGGCATATCTATAAACACAGCCTACTAGTAGAAGCCCACCACTGGCGTCCTCTGGATGCAAAATAGTTAATGTCTTAAACGACGAGAGTCACACATGACATACTTATGATTGCTGCGTGTTGACAGTTTTCTGTAATCGACCAGAGTAAGTAATCATTTTTTGTGCTTTGGTTTTATTATATAACTTCTGAGGCCGTTGACTTGCTGCTGCAGTGATCTCCCATGTACAGTATGGCCTGCAGATTTTTGTGTACAGTAGCCATGCTTGATTATTATCACTAGCCTATTCTTTGTTTTAGTTTCTAAGAGTTTTTCTTTATAAATAGGCTCCAATATAGAAATATGGCAATAAGGAGTATTAAACAACTTTTCAGTTACATCAAAAATATGAAAATGAAGGTGCATTGCTAAAAAAAACTTTAAGTGGACAAGACCTGCATAGGTCATCCAGAAAAAGGTCTGTTGTTTCGCAAGAAGATAAAGTTATGATATGTTGATCGAAAAATAACATTTGCATGAATTTGGTACATTAATATTAACATTTTATAAGTTGACATTTAAATAAAAACGCAATACATTTTTACACTGCCAAAAAATATGTTACATGCATGAACATGCTTGAATGCAGTAGATAACTGCCTTATACATTTTCTCAAATATTTAATTGTCTATTTAGATAATAGATAAGTAGAGGACACTTAGAAGTGAACATGTAGACATCAGCATGGGTCAAACAGGACATACCGATAAGGAAGCCCCATTGGTTTGCGTTTCCCGCCTATCCAAAATCAAGTGGTTAAGGCAAGAGTTTGGCAATGGCAGATTAGAGACACATCTAATTTAGTTGATAATCCAGATTAGGGTGTGTGCTGTGTACAGGGCTCTGCTGGGTCAGAGAGCTCAGAGTTCAGACTCGTCACCTCATTAGAGGTCAACGTCGACCAATTCTGACACTCTCCAGCCAGCCTTTTACATTCTATTAATATGTATTGTGTCAAAATGTAAAGTTAAATTCTTGCAGTTTTTTACTCTAATGAAATATGACTAAACAAGAGCATTTTGTTGCTCGCTTTTTCTCGATAGGCCTACAATGGCAAGCTTTTAAACTTTAAAAGGATGCAAATGTTACTTTGGTTGTTGAATACAGTTGTGACTCCCATAAATAACCAAACTGTGTTTACAGAGTGGGATTAAGCACTCAGAAGAGAAGTTACAACTGTATTTAGCTGCAGTGTGAAGCCTGCATGGATAATGACAGTGTCCTGCATGGATATGACATTTACCGGTTAGGAGCAAGTCTTAATTCCATAGTCTGTGTTGTATTCCTTTAATGTGTGCTTAGGCCCAGCCTGTGTCTTTTATAGACTTAAATCTTCACATTTTTCAGCCATTCTGTAATGTTTTAATGTGCTATAAATTATGAGTCCGGTGTTACAGAATTGCTCAAATGCATTTGCATTGAATTCTGTGTAAATGAACTCCCAGTGCCTGGGGCAGTGACCTGCTTTTCATTATAATGTGCAGGAAGCACATTCACTCTATTGAACTCTGAAGTGCCTAGCACGTTGATGAGCTGGGGATTTTGAATGGCAAACCTCTAGAGAGATGTGTCAAAACTCCCCTTAAGAACTTTATAACCTGTAGCCTGCATTTTCTTGTATTGCTAAAATATGTTCTAAGCTGTTAAAGTCACCACAGTTTAATCAGGTCCAGACATTTCATGATTAGTTTGTCTTCCTGCAGTTGGTCAAGGTATTTTTCATGTGCATTTTCTGACTGGCTAAAAGAAACACATTTTATTTGCAAAAAAACAACAACAACATTCATAGCACAAACAAATCTAGATAAATATCATTATCTAAAAAGGTCTGAAATGTGCTTCTATTTCAATTTTACATATGATAAATGTATGCATCAACACTTTTATTCTTTTTTTATCTAATTGGGGTATATTGTCAATTAATAAAATTAACATATTTGTTCCCCAGTTCCTTGCACAATATTATGTTATTATGATATCGAAACACATGAAACACCTTTAAACTAATATATGTTGAGATTTGCATCAGTATATATATGTATGTACATGTATGGCTTTCTGTTGTAGTAAATGTTTTATTGCATGTTTGATTTTGATAACACTATTACTTAAGTTGCTTAAGTGCATATATAGGTGTTATAGGTTATTTTCAAATACAATAGGGAATTAACCCTTTCAGCACCACACACAAAATTCATTTCCAAACTGGCATAACACATTCAGCAACCAGCATGATAAAACATTGCCAGATTTATATTCATCTGTTTCAGATCAAACAAAGTGGTTTTAGCACCACTTACTGGACATTTCACTTTGAAAGTCTTACAAAATGCGCAAGAATCATTCATTTAGAAGAAAATGAGCCAGGGTTGAGAAATGTGGTTGATACTTTCATCCTCAAAGTCAGACTGCTGATACAAGCGGCTCTGATCAAGTTCATTCGAGCGATTTCTTTGAATAAGTCAAGAAAGATCCAGTCATTTATACTTGTTTAAGCTTTAGACATTTGAAAGAATATAGTGACAAGCAAGTAGCACTTGAGAACTACTGCTTTTGATCGGAATACCGTTATAATAGAGTACTGACATTGAGTCAGTGTTCTCGAGTATTTACTCTCAAATGATCTGCAGTAGCAGTAGCAGCGAAGGCCCCAGCAGGTCGGGGAGCTTTGTAAGGATCGGGTGTCTCTGGAACAGCAGCAGTGCCAGAGTTAGCCGGCTGTCTCTCTGACACACACATCGAGAGAGAGCGCGAGAGAGAGAGAGAGAGGGAGGGAGGCCTCTCTCCTGCAGCCAGTTATACTGCAGCATTAATATTTCATACACCCACCTTTAAAGAAGAAGGAGGCCTGAGAGAACGAGCAGGAGAGGGGCCTCAGAAAAGCATAGCTCAGAGGGGATTCTCCATGGCTCAAAAAAAAACATGCTAAGCATCTGTACACACCATGACAATGCATGAAGCTTCACATACTCTCCAATCCTAAATTCATTCTACTCTTTACAAATGCTCAAAATGGACTGTTCTGCTCTTGTGGATGTAATGTGACATATCATATATGACATACAAGCCTGACTTGGAAATATTGAATATTTGTTATTTTGTGAGTGGATTTCTAATCAGAATGTTTTTGGAGGTAGTTGCTTGTTGATTACTTGCTGTTGATTAATATTTAACCTTTTTTATAGTTGTATTGATCTGTAGGAGCTTTTATCTTTGACACCTGATTTTGTACTTCCACTTTATTTATATTGAGCTAATTAAAAGATGTGAGCAATTTCTTTTTTGATATTGTACTTCCCTGTACGAATTTGCCATAGTAATTCAGTTGTTTAACTAATTACTGTTTAATTCCTGATTAACTAAACTCTGTAAAAATACAACAAACTTCCTCATTCCCATGATTCCACAGTTGGTGTTATTAAAGTAAACTTCTTTTCTGTTGTCTTTGGGGTTTACATGGCAAAAAATGCTTGCTAAGACTAGATTTTTTTGTCTTGTTTCCAGCCAAATATCTAAAAATTCTCAAATCTAGGAGGATTTTCTAGACAAGAAAAAATTATTGTCTTGTTTTCAGGAAAAAAAACATGCTAAAAGTAAGTGAGTTTTTACTTGAAACAAGCAAAATAAAAAAAAAATCATAATTTCAAAAAAGCTGATTATTCTGCTTACCCCATTGGCAGATTATTGTGCTTGTTTTAATCTGAAAACTAGACAAACTATTGTTTTCTTGTGTAGAAAATCCTTCTTGATTTCAGAATTTTTTGACATTTTGATCTTTTCATAGTGTTTTAAAGTACAAAAATGAAGTATAAAGTTCAGTGGTTCACACTAGTAACCTGCTTTAGGTTATTTAGTCATACATACTGTGGTTCAGTTAGCAACCACATTTAGTGATTCTGTCACAAAAACACAGATTGCATCAGATATTATCCAATTCCATAAAATCACTGGCAAAAAATGCAGGAAAACCCCTGATAAAAAAAATCTCAGTCTCTCTTTCTCTGTTTCTCTGTCTGTTTATCTGGCGTATTTTCAATGCAGCCTTTCTTCCCTCCTCTAGTATGAGAAACATTTGTGCTGCATGCATAAGTTGAGCTCGAAAAGAATTTTCTCTCTCTTCTTGTATAAAATCTTCGTGGTTGTCATGAGATGTTTGAATATTGTGGGTGGAAAACGGCAAATCAATAAACATTTCTGAATACATTATTACATTGTCTGTAGGCACCTCTTTAGGGGTTAGTGCTTGAATGGTTTCACACAGTATGTTTGTACATTTGTCTTTTGCAGTAAATGTGTGAAATCATCAAAAGCTCATTTAGAATGCATATAGTTTTTAAATAGTTCTATATGATTTTTTTTTTTATGTTTAAAGAAAAATAAATATAACTGTAGTCAGTAGTGTTTAATAATTGAGTAGTACTGTGTAGTATGTTTTTCCCCTGAGGGTTGTTTTGATACGCTCCTGTGAGTGTTGCAGAAAAACAGGGGAATTCTGATGACTAAGCACTGGAGCACACATCTTCTGCTGGACATACAAGATATCTCTGACTTGCAGTGAACATGTCTTAAAGGGACAGTTCACTCTGAAATAAACATTCGGTCATCATTTACTTACCCTCATGTCGCTCTTTATTTCCTCTTTGAACTCTAAATATGTTCTGGTTTCACATGCACGCAATGGTTATCATTGTTATTTGTGTAAAAATAATTATACTCATGGTATCTATGAACTTGATTAAGTAAAATTATTAAATGATAAAATTGCTATTTCTGTCATGAGCTGTAACGAATGAACCAGTGAATAATGAGCCAATTACTATACGGTTCAAAAGTCAGTTTTTATATATACAGCAAGGATGTATTAAATTAATCAAAAGTCATTTATAATGCTAAAAAAGTTTTCCCATTCAATCCAGAAAAAACAATTACAGTTTCCACAAAAACATTTAAAGAATTGGTAATAATAAAAATGTCGATCCCCAAATTAGCATATTAAAATGATTTCTGAAGGAACATGTGACACTGAAGCTGAAATAATAGCTGCTGAAAATGTTACTAAAGAGAGCATATTTTTACAAATATTTCTGAATTCAATTTTATTAAATTGCATTTCACAATATTATTCTTCTTGTAGTATGTTAAATAAATTAAATGCAGATTTGTTGAGTATAACTTCTTTCAAAAACGTTAACCCCATTTCACAGACAAGGCTTGTTTAGTCTGAGCTGTTTTAACTGAAAGAAACTTGCACTGACTGACCTTAAAACATGTCAGTGTCACGTTCGGTGTCCGTGGAGAGAAGGAGCGTTGGAGACGTGAAGTTCAAAATAATATATTCTTTTATTTAAACCTACAAATAAACTGACATGGAGCACTGAAACCAAACATAATCGTTGACGGACAAACTAGAACTGAAAAGACAGGGGTTTTATACAAGGGAGACTAATCACAAGACAAGACACAGCTGGAGAAGCACAGGTGGACGGGAATCAACTCATAATGACATTAAACACAGGAAAGACCATATAAGGGCAAACAGGAACTAGGACAAGGAAGACTAGACTAAAACTGACACAATGAAAACGAAACTAAACAAAGAATTCAAAAACAGAACTAAAACAGACAAGAATGTTACAGGAACAACATGGGGGTGATTTTCATTTTGGGGTGGAGTAATACTTTAAGAAGGTTTGCTGTACAACCAGCAAATTTGATCATGAGGAACTCAATCAGGGGTGTAAGGTACTGTATTAATAATGGAGATAAGTATTGTGGCCATGTAATGCTTTATATGTCATCATCATTATTTTAAAATCAACCCAAATCCTGAATGGGAGCCTGTGCAAAGGCTCTAGTTTTGTATACATTGCAGTTTGTTAAGTGGAAACTTGTTAAATTGGATTTAGAAGCTCCAGCTAAAGGTACATTACAGTAATCTATCCACAACAAACTAATTTATCAGTTTCTCAAATTTAGCCTATGGATTATTTTTCAGCCAGGATTTGTTTCGTCCAATAAAAAGAATTTACACAGCTATAGCAGCATTAATGGTCCATTCTCTTAATAATACAAAGAGTGAAACATAGTGGCATTTGTGCTTTTTTGAAGCGTAAGAGCACAGTGATTTAGTAGAGACATGCGAGAGGTTGCCTGAGTGAAATGTTTGAGAGAGCGGAGAGTTCAGGTGCAGCGTCAGAATTCACTGGGACTGAGACCTCCACTAACCCTCAACTTATCTGGTCAAATCATTGAAAATGTATAAGTAATTCACACTGTACATTTACATTAGTGAATGATGGTGAAGCTGTGAAACTGAAAGATTTCAGCTATCTCAGTGAGGAGATAGGAAAGAGCTGTGCAAGATCCTGGGGCCCTCACCAGATATGTTTGCAAATAAATGATTGACACATCAGTGTGAGACATCAGAGACTGATCAAGGAGAAGAGGGTGCCAGTTGCTTATAAAAAGCAGAGCAAAAGAGCCCAAATAGAGAAGGCATGTTTAGCCATCGTCTGCGGTATGGAAGAATTCCATCAGTACATCTATGGGCACAAAGTATATTTCAACAATAAAACAAATATAATACAGGAAACCCCTGCTGAATACCCTAAAACACCTGCAAAAATTCTACTTAGACTACAGAGATATGATGTCAAAGTTGAGTGCATCCCAGGGAAGGACCCTAACCCCAACCCTAACGCAAACAGCAAAAATAGACACTGTGGTCTCATGAACTACCTACGTGTAGCAACCCATGGTCTAAGGTTGGAACAGATATATTCATTTTAGACAACAGAAACTACTTGATCACTGTCGATTACCTCTCTGATTTCTAATAGCTTGACTACTTACCTTTTATACAATCCACCACTGTTGTCAAGTTATCCTGGATAAAGTAGGAATTTGAAATTGACAGGGGTACTGTACATCATGGATCAATTTTTGCACTCCTCCTCATATACTGTGTATACCATCACTGGGACCCATCAAACAAGCACATGGTTTCTCATACCATTGCTATGCTACACAGCTCTATTTTAATTTTAAACCAGACAATCCAACAGTAGCTGTACTGGCAGACAACTCGACATGGATGAAGGACCACCACATTCAGATCAACTTGGCTAAGATTGAGTATCTCGTGCTTGACTCTATTTTACTATCTAGCTAATGCATCAATAATTACCCCGTTAGGTTTGGTCAGAAGTGATCTTTAAAGACCAGCTGACCTTCTAGAACCACATTGCAAAGACAGCTTCATCATACAGGTTTGCTTTGGACAAGGCCCTTCCTAACAAAGTTTTCTGCACAACTTCTTATCTAGGTTCTTGTCATTTATAGGCTGGACTACTTAAAATGGACTACTTTTCTGGCTGGACTTACATCACATGCAATCTTACCTCTAAAATAATTCAGATTGCAGCAGTGCGACTGCTTCTATGAGCCCATAAGGCCCATGTCACACCACTCTTTATCTCCCTGCACTAGCTCCTGGTTGTGCCTTCAAGACATTGATACGTGCATACAAAACATCCATGGGCTCAGTACCCTCCTACACTTATCACTGTCACTTTTTAGTCAGCCATCCAATAAGAGTGAAGGACAAATACATGTGTCTGTTGAGAGCCACAGGTTACTCCAGGCAGAAAACAGGTAAAAAAAAAAATTACAAATTAAAATATGAACTATGATGCAGCAATCTACAAATCATCACACATTAGCCAGCATTACAATATCTGAACGTTGCAAGACACAATTCTTAGAAATTAGCATAAAAATTACATCTACATGATATTAACCATAATTAATTAATCCATAAACAAATATTTGATTGATTTTAGTAAATACAAATAATACAAAATTGGCATTATTTTGTATAAATAAAAGAGTTATTATACATAACTATAAATAATAAATTATAAATAATAAGAAGTTAGTATAAATAGTACTTTGTGAAATGACGTTGAAATGTGTAATTAGTAATTACACAAGTATACAGTATTTTTTTTAAACAGTTCAAGTTGTTTTACATCACCAACATTTTTCAGTTACAGTTTTGGTTTTCATTTTTTCATACTGTATGTATTTATTTGGATGTTGCTGTTCAAACTGTTCAAACACAATTATAGAAATAATTTTGGTAACACTTTCTATGAAGCTTGTATTTATAATGCATTTTAATGGTATTCTTAAGGCATTGTAATTAATGCATAATACATTATAAAAAACCTTACAATGTCTTAATCATAAAAACAATTGTAATACACAATATTTATGTATTGTGATTATAACTTTTAATTTATATTAGATATTAAATCTACTTCCTTTATAATGGACTATATCATATCTTGAGACTGTTTATTTAAGATCTGCACAGTACCTTACAACATCTTGTGGTTCGATTTTGACTGTTAGTTTCCTGTGAGGTTAATACAGTATTGAGGCTAATGTGAGCTAGCTAATACTGTACTTTCAAATGGAAAACAAATGCAGTGTTCATTTTATAAACCTAAGACCATATAGTTATAATGTTATAATGCCTTAGTTATAATGCCTTATAACTAAATTTAATCCATTGTAACTAAAGTCGATGAATCATGTTTATTATATGTTATAAATGATCATACTCTTAAAAGCTAAGTAAATATTATAACATATTTTTATGAATATTCATGAGCTGATATAACCTATTATAAAGTTATTTATAGTGTGTAATGCATTCATTATAATGCTTTAATAATACCTTTATAATATATTATAAATACTGGCTTCATAGAAAGTGTTACCATAATGTTCTTTGTGCAGGTGACTCTTTCATTATAATGTTTTTAAGAATCATACTTCATGAATTTGGAGGCGCAAGGTATGGGAAGAGATGAGTTCTGGCAGATTTCTGGCAATGTTCATCCAGTGGTTGTAGTACACTGGCAGGTCTCTCTGAAATAGTGTGTGTGTTTATTTATTATATTCTATACTAATGCAATTAAAAAAAAAATAAGACTTTTGTTTAAGAATAGGAGTATTGTTACATCATCAAGTTTTGTATTAACCTATTTACCAAACATATAGCAAATATATAAAGGTCAATCAAAGTCTTTGGCAAAGTCTAATGCTTTCATGTACAAATATTGGTCTTGCTTTATCTGAATATATGACTTTACCTGAACACAAATGAAAGGTTTCAGTGTTACTATAACAAGTAATAAAACAATTTGTATCTTCGTCATAAATTAGCTTTTTCCTTGGCTGTTCATTCCCCAATTTATAACATTATTACAAAATTGTGAGAAAAAAAGAATGACCTACCAGAGGCTCAGGAAGAATAAATCCGCAACCCTCAGAGATGTGAAACTGTCTGAATGACAGTGGTGTCTCTATATTTTTCCCTTTACTGCCCATCATTTTTAGTATATGCAAATCAATTCAAGTGACTGACTCTCCGTTTAGCAAGCACTGGACACTCTGTAGCTGGAAGCGGAATGAACCTAGTCTAACATTTTCACTCACTTTTAAACCCTCTCCTTTTAAATCTCTCTCTCTCTCTCTCTCTCTCTCTCTCTCTCTTACCATCTTTCCTCACCTCCCCTTTCAGAAATCAGAGAGATAATAGTGCTCTAAGCAGGCCAGGAGTGGCCATCAGGAGATGGGACCAGTGTGCTGTTCATATATTGGGCTGGCAACACCACTTAGATATAATCGCAGTTTTATATGGGACAGGGCATGTGTCTGGTACGTTTTTTAAAGGGAGACAAACAGAAAGTGGCAAATAGCAGTGAGATTTTGAGACGTAATAATGTGTAAAAAGCTCTGTGCTGAATCAAGTAAAATATTCCTTTCTAAAGGTACTTTTTTTAATATTTTCTTTTTAGTCTAGTGAGTGTGCCCTTCATCATTACGTCTGATTTCTCTTTTAACACAAAATGACTAAGCCGTGTGTGATTCTTTTGCAATCCTTTAATTTTACCATCACATTGCGTTATTAATTGCATTAAAAATTTTATTTATATTGAAAGGTTAATAACAATTTACTCTATTCTTTATTTATTCTGAACTTTGCTATAAAGTTCACAGTGGATCATGTGCCAACTCACCAGACCAGTGGAACATCTTTAGAAGAAGATTTCAAATACTGTGCAGCATGACACCTGATATAATCTCTCTTCTAAAACTTATCAGTTGTGTTTACTGGAATGTTTCTGAAGCAGGTAAATATGTGAATTATTTCTGTTTTTGCATAGCCATAACCCTATATGAGGCTGTCACATGATGAACGACACAGAAGGGTTCAGAGATTGTGGCTGTTCAGCGCAGAAATATATAGCAAATTAGTTCAAATAAAACATATACGTAAATAGTTGCAATGAATTATAATTATATCAGCTGCCAGAAGTAACTAACAGAATTAATATTACAATCAACTAATTTGTTCATCCAGAGAGCTGTTTTTCAGTTTTTTTCTATATTACTTAAACACATTTAATTTATGCCTCTTTTGGGAAACTTTAAACACAAATTCAAAACTTCAGCTGCCCAAATTCCTGCATTCAAGGCAAAATGAAGCTCTTCACTTAAAACAACTCAACTTTGATGAAAAACCAAACCTTGTTTAGTTTGAGTAGTTAAGCTCTGTGTCTTCTATAGTCTATAGTCGGTGTTTATCATCAGTGTTGTGTTTCCTATTTTTCTGATTTACCCCATTTTGGATTATTTAAGACCATGTAATAATCCATTGGATTGGTTTTCATTTTGCAATAGAAGGCTATCATGACAGAGTGAACATTTTTACATGATACCTTTATCATTTTAAATCTGCAAACCATACTTTCACACCATTCTTGCATAGAAAAAATTTCAGTGATTTCATTTAGAATACGGGGTGTCAAACTCAGTTTAGATCCAACCCTACTCCAACACTCAGATATAACTTAAGCCTGGAGGATTTGATTAGTTGGATCAGTGTGTTTAATAAGGGTTAAATCTAAACTTTGTAAGGCTCCGGCCCTCCAGGAACCGAGTTAGATACCCCTGATTTTAGAAGTACTGCACCTCTTTGTTAAAACAACTACCTCTTTTCCCCGAACCTTTGCAAAAGTTTATAGCAGGTCCCACACAAACTCACCAGACCATAAAACACTGTAGAATATCCTAAGACAGTTTCACATTCATTCACGTTTGCACATTACTGATTCTGCGTTTCTACCAGACGTTGCGTTACACAGTATGATACAAAACATTCACATTCTGTACCATTTCGTACAACTGTTCACATTTACAGTTTCTCTCAGTCGCTTTGGTGCATTTCTCAGATCAAAGATGAAATTGTCAGAACAGTACACAAATCATTCTTTTGAACAAGTTGTGATTGCTCTGGAACATACACGCAACTGATTATGTACACTCATCTGCCACTATCGTGGACTATGATGTCAGTCATGGCCTTTCAACGGCTAAAGGGTGCAGCAAAATATTATATAACACACAAACGGGTAAAAGTCAAACAAAAGGTTTATTCATAGGTGTAAACGGTAACTCAGGTAAGCAAACTCAAATTCATCCCAAACTGGAAATTACAGAAAGTCTTTGTCCTTTGTTGCAGGTCTTTGCGGAGGGAATGCAGATGAGCGATCACAGCCACGCACCACATATGACGAAGGAGCTGAGGAAACGCTGCGTGTCAGTGAAGGTGGAGCCTGGTGTGGATGTTACACTAATTGTTTTGTACATACTTAATATGTATTGAAAATACTAAGATCTATTATATAATACTATGACCATATAATACTATGAAAATACTAAGATCGATTCAAAAAACGCACCAAAGTGACTGAGAAAAATTGTGTGTGTGTGTGTGTGTGTGTGTGTGTGTGTGTGTACTCTACTATACATGTATATGGTTTACGAGGACTCAAATGCGTAAGATGACATAGGTACTAAAACATAAAAGATGGATTATGTGGACACTTCCTGTATGCCCGTAAAACAAGATCCTTAAAACAAAAATGTGTGTTTTATGAAATTAAAAATTTACCAGTAGTTTTCTGTAGGTTTTGGTTTAGTGTTGGTGTAGGACGTTACAAAATGCAGTCTGTACAGTATAAACCATTAAGCTTATCTGCACAAATAGCAGCGCAAACACCAGACCCTAAGGATTTAATTGTCACAACACACACCAGCAGCATAAAGAGAAAATCTGAAATTAAGTCTATAAAAGGAATAAAATAAATAAGACCACACAAAATATACAATAGGCTACACTTTCAGAAATAAAGGTACAAAAGCTATCACTGGGGCAGTAATTTATCAAAAGGTACATGTTGATTTTAACAGTGGCAACAGTAGATCAAATAACAGAGATTTACACAAATAAACTTACGACAACGAGACAGTGCTAATTGACCGTGAAGTCACTCATACACATCTGGGTTTTATACACGTAGAACAAGGTCATTGGGAGGAGACTAGACATGAGTGGCTATGGCAACATACAAGGGGGGCGGAGACATCAATGGGGAACCGTGACAACAGATGAGATGGGCGGTGACAAGAGTCCATGAATGAAAACAGACACAAAACATACACAGCTGGGTGCTGGAGTGCCATCCCCTGAGCTGGGTTGGCACATCCAGCTAATCGTTACATAGCCCCCCCTCTATGGAGCGGCTTCCAGACGCTCCAGACATAGGAGCCGGCAGGAACGACCTCCAGGGCGGGGCAGACGGCAGAGAAGTCCACCTGGGCAGAACAAGCGGAGGAGACGTTCTCCGAGGCGGAGCAGGCGGCGGAGAAGCCCACTGGGGCGGAGCAGGTGGTGAAGACCTCCTCCTGGGCGGAGCAGACGGTGGAGATGCAGGCGACAGAGGCGTCCTCCTGGGCGGAGCAAGCAGCGTGGAGCCCACCGGGGCAGAGCAGGTGCTGGAACGCCCACCTGGGTGAAACCGACAGCGAGGCCATCCTCCAGGGAGGAGCGGTTGGCGCCCGAGCCCCTCAGAGTCACAGGCCTCAGATAGCTCGATTTGCTGGGAAACCGGGACTGACTGGACTTGACACGGCTCCTCGTACCGTGACTCGGGAGTGGGACCCGTAACATGCGGATTATGTACCGTGAGGACCTTCTGCAGCTCATCAGGCTACGTGATTGAAACTGACTGGACAATACACGGCTCCTCGTACCGTGCTACATGGTTGAGACCCGTTACTTGTGGCCTAGGAACTGCGAGGACCTTCAGCAGCTTCTCAGGCTGCTTAACCGGGACTAGCTGGGCTGAATAGGACCCCTCGCATTGTGCCACGGGGGTTGGAACCCGTTAATAAATGGTTGGAAACTGTGAGGGCCTTCAACAGCTCGTCAGGCTGTGCAACCGGGACCGACTGGACATCATACAGTACTCCTGGCTGTTTGACTGGGACTGTCTGGGCATGAAACTGCTTCTTTGGCTGATAAACTGGGACCAACTGAGCTTTACATGGTTCGCCACACGGGGAAACAGGGCTGCCACCCATACAATGTGGACTAGATACCGCAAGGATACCAGACAGGGAACCAGTCTCAAAAACGGCCTGTTAATATCCACCGTTCTCACAGTCTTTAATGGGGGGTCCATTAAACTGGACACTAACCTTCTAGGCCTTGGACGGGCCTTGCTGTCCTCATATGCAGAACTCATGATGCCAGGGGACACAGGGGTGACGTTCATGGTGGCTGAAGACTACAATTGAACCTCCACTTTGGCTGAGGGCTGGTGCTGTGGCTCAGGATCGGCGGCCATCTTGTGTGTGTGTTCGGGAGCGGCCATTTTGTGTGTGGTGGTCTCATGGTACAAAGTCTCGCGATCAACTCGTGGCTCGTGCGTAGGCTCGTGGTCGGCGGCCATCTTGTCCATCGACTCGCAATCAGAGACCATCTTGTGCTGTGTGCTGTGTTCAGGGGCGGCCATTTTGTGTGGGAGCAGAGTTCGCTGTATGGCCATGTGAGAGCCAACCCATAGGTTCGGCGTGATGTTCGTGGCGCGGTGATTCATCTGCCCAGAACCGCAAGCATAAAAGTCCTCATCCACCTCGCTCACCATGAATGGAGAACCACAGTACAACTACACAAAGTCAATAAGCTGCTCTAGTGACCACTCGGGATCGTCATCAGGCAACGAATTAAGCAATTCCATGTACAAACCTGACAGAAAGCAGTCCTTGATCTGCTCCTCAGTCACTCTCACGCAGTGGCTGAGAGCAATGAACTCCGTGACATAATCCTCTATCCGGCATCCGTGCTGAAACAGCGAATGTAGACGTAAGGGAGGAACCGGCGAATAGTTCTGCTTGCGAGGCAAAGAAAAGTCTCGCGCCTCGTGCTGAAAACAACTGCTGAATCCTTCATGACGGTCCATTCTGTTACGGATGAGGCGAGAGACGTTCGGATTCAAGTGCAGGTTGTTTATTGTTAACACAGAGTGAGACAAGCAGGATTGATCAGGATCGTACAGGCGTGGAGCAGATGAAGCATAAGAGTGGTCAGTGTCCAGGCTGGGCTGTGTCCCCTGAGCTGGGCTGGCACATCCAGCTAATCGTTACACGTATAGGGCTGGGCGATTCTTTCGATTTTTTCATTCAGATTAATTTTAATTTGCGTTTTAAGATGATTTAATTTTTTGCGATGGTCAAAAACAGGCAAAGAGGAGGATTGACAGGTGTGCGTGACAACTGACAGTGGAACGAACATGATCAAAGCAATGAAGATAAATGGGTGGACCCATCTTAAGTGTTTTGGACATCGTCTTCACAATGCCATTGGTAAGTATGCTTAATAATTCAAGCAATCATATTCAGATGTTATTATTTCATTAATAAATGAAATTATGATTTATTATTATTATTATGTTTTGCTTTTGTAATAACAGTGCCAAAAACTTCATATAAGTTTGTTGGTTATAGATTCATATTCTGAAGTTCTGAAGGAGGAAGCTCTTCACAATATTTCTGTCAAAGTACAGTGAACTGCTATTTCAAATAAATTTTTTGTTGCTTTGTTTTAACAGAACATAGTGTGGAAGACCCCAGAGTTGACCGTGCAGTTGCAGTGTGCAAGAAGGTTGTGAGTGTGTTTTCCTTCAGCTGGAAAAAGAGAAGAGATCTTGCATCTGGACTGGCTGAGCTCAGCCTACCTTCTCAATACTCAATAAAGAGACCCCCACCAGGTGGGGTTCAAGACAAAAGATGATCGAGCGTGTTTTAGAACAGGAGAAAGCCATAGCTCGGGTTCTTGGCTCTGATAAAAAAAATCATCAGCTTGTTCCAACATGGCAAGACATCGATGTCATGGAATCCATAGATAAAGCATTCACTGATGCATTGTCAGGTGAAGCATATGTAGCTTCTCTGATGGATCCCAGGTTCCGTACAACTTACATCGAACATGACAAGTTGGAGGGAATCAAGCAAAAAGTTGTTAAAGAGCTGACGTCTTTGTTGCGAGACAAAAGTCTTGAGAAAACAGTTCAGATGACTCAGGACGTGGAGCAGGAAGAACAGAGAACAGAAGCTGGGGCCAAGAGGAAGAAAACCTTGGAAAGCTTTTTTAAGAAAACAACAACAGCATCAGCATCACAACCTTTCATTCAATCAGAGGAAGACAAAGTCAACGCCAAGATGACAGCCTATTTGATGTCTCCTGATGTAGATTCAGACACAGACCCACTTCACTGGTGGAAGGCTAATGAGGCTTACCCAGGCTCAGCAAACTTGCAAAAAAATACCTCTGTATTCCTGCAACCAGTGCCCCTTCTGAGAGGGTGTTCAGTGCAGGTGGGAACATTATAACCTGTCACAGAGCATCTCTAAAGCCTGAAACAGTAGACAGACTGGTCTTCCTCTCAAGAAACCTGTAAAGAACATCTACATGTGACTTATCAACAACATGCTTATGTTTGCAGGATGGTCTACAAAGTGCTGTTATTTTATTATTATTTACTGGTGTAAATTTGCTTAACTTTTTGAGTTCACTGATGTAATGTTTACATTGGTTAAAATGGTTATTTTCTAACTGTATATTCAGAAGTATTAGATTTTTTATTCAAATTGCACAATATTTACTTTCATATTTCATTCAAATCTACTGCAAAGATATTTAACTGGAGAATTTGTTTTACATTTATTTACACCTTGTTGACCAATTGTTCCTTAACCAGATGGTTTTTCAAGTTAGTTATAAAGAAAATGTTACTTCAGTCATGTTGTTGTAATGTTTTAAGTTGACTAGTTACACATTAAAAAAAATCTAAATCGAAATTGTGAATCGGCCAAACTTTATGAAAAAACCTAGATTTTTTTTTGCTATATCGCCCAGCCCTACTTTCATAGAATATGCGAGGGTCTTTTATCAGCTCGCCCAAACAACAGACTTTTGCGATGATGATGCCCAGTCCAGTCCACAGTTGTCGGGTCTCAGTCCCGAATCATGGTCAGGGGAACCGTTATCAGGTCTGGTGTCTGAGTTTTGCCCAGGAGTGCCGATCCAGTTACTTGCAGCTTCCAGTCCGCAGTTGTCTTTTACCAGCCCCAAATCATGGTCAGGAGAACCGTTCTCGGGTTAAAGTCCTGAATTACGGTAAGGAGAACCATTGTTAGCTCCGGTGTCTGAATCACGACCAGAAGAGCCCTTCTCAGCTTAAAGTCCCGAATTACTTCTGGGAGTGCCATTGTCGGGACCAAGCTACGAATCCGGGCCTGAGGAGTCACCAGACTGCTCCTCCCTAGTGGCACCACGCGACCCAGGGCTGGTAAAGATAGGAGACCAGCCTATTGTGCCAGGGTCCTGATGGGGAGGGGTGGGATGGGATGGGGATTGAGCCATGGCTGCCCAAGGGTCTTGATCCTCTGTGGCCATCCAGGAGTCCAAATCCGCTGTGTCCACCCAAGGGTCCTGGTCTGCAGTGGCCGTCCAGGAGCCCAGATCCACCGTGGCCACCCAAGGGTGCTGATCCACCTTTGGTCCCAAAGAACCCGATCCTGCCGTGGAGGCCTCCAGAGACTCCAGGGCACCCACCCTCCCTCGATGTTCCTTTATTCAGCGTGTGGTCACACCTAGTGGGAGGAGCATTATGTAACGTGGTCTCGTCTGTCTGTTTTGCCTTTGTTTTGATTTTTCAGATGTCTTGTCTTCATTTGTGATCCCGTACATGTCATTAGTGCTTGGTTTGCTTCCTGCCATTTTTCACAGGCGGTTTAAGTTTCCCTCCTTGTTTCCGTTTGTATTTAAACTGTGTCCTTTTTAGTTTTGATTGTAGGTCATTGAATGTTGCATGTTTGCCAGTTGTCTCAGTTCCTGTATTAAGACTTTATGTGTTTGCTCAACCCACGTCTCAGCTCCGTTTCTGTCCACCGAGAGGCCGGTATCTCATGACAACACTCATGTTTTTGTGACATTCTTGATGTATTTTCTTTATTTTATTCATGTCTTTATTTAATTTAATGCACCTGATCGCACAGGTGACTCTCTCTGTGTGTGTCTCTCTCTCACACACACACACAAACACAAGTGAGTGAAGTATAAAGCCTTGCTGTTTACATGTTGTTTATACACTAATGGTCTAATTTGTGTTTTATTTTATAGTTTAATGTATAATTGTAACGATCAGCTGAATGTGCCAGCCCAGCTCAGAGGATGGCACTCCAGCACCCAGCTAACTGTGTATCAGGGCGGAGAGCCGTTTGATATCCTTGCGGTATCTAGTCCGCATGTTACGGGTCCCACACCCGAGTCACGGCACGAGGAGCTGTGTCAAGTCCAGTCAGTCCCGGTTTCCCTGCCAATCGAGCTATCTGAGGCCTGTGACTCTGACTCATGTTGGCCGGATCATTCATCTGCGGGGCCACTACCGTGGACTATGATGTCAATCATGGCCTTACAATGGCTAAAGGGTGCAGCCAAATATTTGGAGATTAACCATATCCTCACTTATTTAAACATTTCTAAACAGTCTCTTTCAATCAATATCCTATTTAGAGTAATGTGTATATTTGTACTTTTGAATGGATATAAGCCATACATAAGAAGCGCAGCACTCTGCATTTCAGTCCAGTAACTGTCATATACTGACAACATGACTGAACACTTTGACTATCTTGTTTGTGAATGATGACACAAGGACTTTTCGTTCTGATGGCACTGATATGTTAATTGACATAAATACTTCTGAGAGATGAAGTAAAGATTTTGAGTAAGTTATTGTAACATCGAGTCTGAGTCGTGCAGATCCATTTGCAACCATTTATTCAACAGTAGAAACAGGCAGTAGTCACAATCACAGACAAACAGATATGTCTGAGCCAAACCGTGAGAATAGTCCAATAGCAAGCAATGATCACTGAGGCTGGCGGCAAGAATCAGAGTCCAAGTAAAGGCACTCGTTGTGACAGTTGTAGGCTTTTGCAGGAAATCCATTGTGTGGAGCTGTTTGTAAAATTTTTTTTGAGGAATGCACATACTTTGTGGAAAATATTAAGAGTGATTCGAGAAATGCACTCAAGTGACTGAGAAAAATTGCACCGCTATTCTGCATATGGTTTATGAGGACACAATGACATGGGTACTACAACATAAACATGGTTTATGCAGACACCTCCTGTATCCACAGTAAAACATGAGGCTTTAAAAAACGTCTCAGGGTTATGAATATAACCCATGTTCCTTGAAGGAACGAGACACTGCGTTGAACACGCTTTGGGAAA
>JAUMHQ010000070.1:10931398-10942088 GCA_032361165.1 Enteromius paludinosus
ATTTATTGGTGGCCACAATCAGTTATGACGTTAAGATGAGGGAGCAACCCCTGCTGAAGTGTGTCTGCATGATAACGAGCCAAATTAGATAATGAGGGAGACCGACGTGCCAAGGGCACTCAACAGAGTGTAGAGGAGGAGTGGAGTGGACTGTGGTGTGGAGGGGAGGGTTTAGCAGGAGTTTAGTCAGGGCCGTTTCTGCTGGCATCAGAACCCTGTGTGTCTGTGTCACTGGGACCCTGAAGAGGCCTGTAATTAACAGCACTGCAATCAAGCAGCTCTTTTGTTTGCATGACTATGTGTAATAGAGCAGAGTGATTTCACAACACTTTTGATGATATCAACACCAAATATTTGTCATAAAATCATTATGGAGGGCTTTACATTTTACCTGTTGTTATGAGGCTTTTCAATTCACCCATAAATTAAACATTCTGGCCATACTTACCCTTATGACGTTCCAAACCATTCTGAGGAACCATTAAAAAAATATTTGAAGAGTTGTTGTTGTTTTTTTTTTTAGATCCCTGTTTATTCCCTTTTATTGTGAACTGTACGTAATAACATTTCTTTAAGAGTTTTGTTTGTTTCTCAACTTAAACGGGATAGTTTACCCAAAAATGAAAATCCTGTCTAAACTCTCAAGTTAGTTGTTCCAAAATGAGATTTTTGAAGAACTTTGATGACAAAATGTTGCTGATAGCCATAGTTTTTTTTTTCTATACTATGCAAGTTAATGGATACCAGGGGCTGTTACACATATTCTGAAAAATTCTACAAAATTTTCATTTTTTGGGTTAACTGTCCCTTTAAATACAAATGATTTGCACATCATAGTAGGATTAGCTCAGGAAATAAAGCAGTTGCTCATTATTCAGTAATGACTCATATGTTTTTTGAATGCATGCCCACTCTGTTCGTGCCATGTTCAACGCTCTTGCTGAAGAGGCAATTGTTGGGAGGTTCCCACAACAAATGATCACAACGTATAAGACAGGCTTCGTAGAGAAAGGCAGGAGAGATCCGGAGGGAAAGAGAAAGGGAGGGGAGAAAGAGAGACACAGGGAGATGGGGGGAGAGAGAGAGAGAGAGAGAGAGAGAGAAATGGGACGGGCTGCGCTTCCTTGCTTGTAGTGTGGGGGAACAAAGGGGATGTTGTAGATGCCGCCCAGCGGCCAGCACTACTCCGTCCTACCTCGACTCCTCACTGAGCCATTTCCTGTTTTTGACCTGAAATCTTTATTTAGAACCACCCTTCTGCTCAGTTCTCTCCTCCTCATTTATAACAACACAGAGATAGACACAGGAACACGGATTCACACCGCTGCTTTTTGTGTCACGTTCACTCCAGTGCTGTTTTAATGTGGGAAATTTGAGAGCCGTAGTTCTAGAGAAGTGTGACATGTGGTTTTAGATGTTTAATAAAGTTAGCACGTTTTGTGCAACTCACTGTTGTTTTTTGTTTGAGCGATATGCAAGACTTTCTCTAACATTTGAACAGGCAACATCCTGAACTTAAGCACGCTGCTGACTTAAAATAGGTGCATGCCGTAATGCCTCGTTGCCAAATACACTGGCGATGGTACATGAACGCTGTATGGAAACGTGCCCTGTGTTATTGCAGCGGTGGCAATAAATCACACTGCATTGCTGAAGTGTGCAAACTGTGTTAGTTGGTTCCCTTGGAGAGAGAGTAAAGTTTATTTATGTGTTTTGAATTGTGTATTTACTTTGGAAATAATGCTTAATTGCCACATAAATACAGGGGATCAAGTCTAAAAATAAGGGCAGACAGTGCAGCATTTGATTCCTAGATGATGCATTGCTTAAATGAACTTTTATGATCTCATGTCATCTTGTGTCCAGCTTAAAATGATGTGTCTGTATTTATATCTGGCAGAGCAATCATTTAGACAGTTTTTAAGGATGACTTTTTGCATCATATAGCTTGATGTTGGCAATAAATGTGTGTGCTGTTTATTAAACATTTGAATTGTATTGTTTGATTTAACTGTCTGTTTAACTGTTATTATGCTGCTGAAGTATTCATTTAGAGGGATACCGTATAAAGCAGGTCATGAGATATGCAGTGCTTGCCCTTGCCATGTGGTGGCAGTTCGATAGCTTGAGGTCTCTATAGGAGCATCATCAGTAAGGTCATGCAGTATAGCTGTTGGGAACTATAGGTTCAAGTATGCATATTGCTCTTCACAAACAAACCATTTTATTACATGCACTCTATGGCATCTTGTTTTTTTTAGCCTTAACTCCATGTATCTCGCGGTTTAAAAGCATTAAAACATTTGATTTCTTTGTTTTATGTATGCATCAAAAACTATTTTTGATGTACTTTTAATGATGAAAGAAATTCAATATTTAGTGGTACATAACTCTAGATCCCCCATTTTAAAATTGTGATAATATAACTTTTTTTTTTTACAGTTTAACACAAACTGTCATGTTGACAGCATTTCTTGTGCTCCTGTTTTTATGTATTAATTTATTGTTTGTTAGAAAACAACAGGGTTTAAACTGTCACATATTTCAGTAAAAAAAACCTCCTAATTAACATAAAATAAAACTGTTTATATGAAATTTAGTTTGACCTGCTGAAGTTGTCGATTCACATTTTCTGCGGACTAAGCTCCTTTCACCAAGCAAAACCTGTTTAATTTTTTAAGAGCTCCAGGCGCTATAGGTTCAGATGAAACAAGGCATGTCGACCACAGAAACTTTTGTCAGACCCGTTTCTACTGCCTGCACGTATAGTATAGGGCCATGTTTCGAAACCTATTGAGCTGCCTACTTCATCACACACGCGCTCGGCGTCGGTTCACCTCGCGCAAGTGTCTCGCGACGCTCCCGTGACGCTGTCTAGGCAGGCAGCGAGTTAGTATTTGAGACGCAGCCCGAGAGTTAGTGGGTGGACGCGTGGAGGCAGTGCTTGCGTGTGTAGGGGTTGGACTTTTCCGAGGCCAGGCTCTGTGTAGTCGAGCACAAGTCTCTCTCGACGTCATTCGCATTGGAAGGCGATTGTGTCGGTCATAGTGACTGACTCCGGGCGCGCGGATAGTCTGCTGTCCTTTTCCTTTTCCACAAACTCACTGCCGACCTTCCACATCAGCTGCGAGAGTTTTATCGGTGCCGACTGTCAACAATAAAACAAAGATCCATCCCGATGCTTCAATTTATTCCTCCACTTGAAGTAGACGAGGTAAGCGCGAAGCTTATTCATAAATAACTGAGATCATGCAAGTGGCGTGGAAAGGCTGCGGCGTCTCTGATGTTGCACATAGCAGAGGCAACAGTCGTACGTGTATTCGCGCATTGTTGTCTGGCGGTCGGTGCGATCTTAGGAAAGTTCACAGGCATGTCGCAACCCAAAGCAGATCCGCTCTGTAGCCGAACCGAGTCGCCAGTTGAGTCAAATTGAACATCTTGATATTTCTGAATGTTTTTATGGTTGCTGATATTAAAGATACTGATCCGATTGACCGAAGAGCTCTACTCTGAGATCCAGAACCAGACAGACACTTTACTCTGAAATCAGATGTTAATTTTAAAGTGTAGATGAGAGCATGATATTGGGCTTTGCTGTATCTGTTAAACAATTTCAACTCATTAAAATGAAGTTTTTTTTCGTTCTCTGATTTTTAACTACAATCAAAGTGACAGCATATTTATTTCACTTTCCAGCCACTTAACTGCTGATGAAATTGAAACCGAAATGATTGTGACATGTTAAATGAATGGAAATAAGATGTTGTTCAAACGTTAGGATGATTTTTACAATCTCTCTTTTGTACAAAGTTAAATGTTCACTTCATGGTTGCATTAGACATGGTTTTGATTAGAGGGTAAATAGGCATTGAATGGCTTTGACACAGTAGATGGTTTTATTTTTGACTTCTGAATTTGATCAATTAATTTAGGTATTTATTTGGTCGTCATGGAACAAATTCATATACTGGAAAATGGCAGTGGGGGGATTGTGAGGGGCAGTGTCTTTATGTCTCAGAAGTGTGTGAGCAATATCTCTGTGAGCTGTTTTTTTTTTTTAAATCTCACTCTTAACAGCAGTGTGTTAAACTTGAGTTTAATTTTATAAGAAAAATATTTAGTCACAACCTGCAGCAACAAGTTTATGAAAATACTGTGAAGATACTGTTGTTTTCATCACCTAAACTGTTTATTAATTATCTTTACTGTAAAGAAGTCTGTGAAATCTGTGGTGGCTCACAGAAGTTATTTTGCAGTTGCTATCCATGTCAGACACACTGGCATTCAAAGTCCGAATAACTCACATGCACGCACACACACGCACACACTCAGTAAATTCAGAGGATCAAGGTCCAGTTGAATTTTCTACTGAATGCACGGTTCAGAATTAAGCAAAGTAGATTACAACCCCTGTTTTCTTCAGTGTGAGCGGCGCATTGGTGTCTTATTTCCTTTAAACAAAAAAACTGACTCTGTGACATTTACATGTTGTACTCTCCGTGTCATCTTTAAATGTGCACTTCCTTCCTGCAACACAGTTACAGAAGAAAAATGAGGTTTTGTCCCTCATTTAATTGTGAATGTCACGATGTGGGTGCATTCAGTGTCCAGAAATCACCTCGCTGACTATTTGAAGAGTGGACATCAAAAATTGTTCTGTACCAGACAGTACATGTTGATGGATTATGCTGCAAAGTTAGTGTTGTAATTTGTTAATTCTGTGTTATATACTACTTTCTGTAAAACTGCTTGTCTCAATCTCTTCAAAGGAGATTTGATACTGCACCTAATAGGTGAAATGAGGAGCACTAGTAACCCAAAAGAAGGAAGACTAATAATTATTGTTTGATAGTTTCATTTTCATCACCTGTTGCTTATTGAGTATTATTTTCCTTTAAATGGTGTGTGTAAGTGTGTGTATGTGCGTGCCTATCTTACACTTTCACATAGTGCTCCAAGACTTCTGCCCCTCTGGTCAAACCGGTTTGAATTGCGTTCCTCTCTCAGCTACTATTCAGCTGTTTTTTAACAGGAGTGTGACGTTTTTAAGGGAAGTTTAAATCTTTTCTCTCTTATATTACGCTCCACATTTTTTTTTGTTCAACTTATATTACGGCACAGCTTTTGTTACTCCAGAAACAGTGGGGGTTTTTTTAGGGAATGATTTTGGTGTGAAATGTCTGTGAGTGTTTTCGGTAAACATACATGCAAACTTTTAATACACCCTTCCTTCATTATGCATAAGGTGTCCAAAAAGTGAACATCTCCAGTTTTAGTGTGTACAGTATATGAGTGCATGATACAGTGCTTTGCAACATTCAGTGCCTGTGGGGAAATCTGTAATGTGGGTTGTCTTGTTACTCTTGCTGACGTAAAGAAGCTTCTCACAGTATGTGCCGCCTCTTTGCTGCTCTCTGAGATCGAGATCCACAGCTCTGCCTTCTCTGAAGTGTCATCCGTCCTTTATTTATGAGAGATTTTATAAAAATGCATTTTTATGCCGATTGATAGATTGACAGCTCCACTAGGCCTATTTGTTGAGTGATATATGCATTGGATGATGACTGTTCGTTTTTTCCACGAAAAATATTAAGCAGTACAGATGTTTTTAATACTTCGCTGATAATTAGAAAAATCGTTTTTTGAGTGCAAAATCAGCATATTTGAATAATTTCTGAAAGATCATGCGCCACTGTAGACTGGAGTTATGGTGGCTAAATATTCACCTTTGCATTGCAGGAATAAATTATAAAATATATTGAAATAGAAAGCAGTTTTCTGTGTGTGTGATTTCAGCTTTGTTAATCTTTCAAATAAAAAAAAACAAACAAAATAATGTAGCAGGATCATATCAGCCATTTTACAACCTCTTTTTACAAATCGTTACTAGTTATGACTCACAATGGCCCGAAAAAGATGTGTGACAAACGGACATCTTATCTGCTAATTTGAAGAGCAATAGTTGCAGAATGAGTTTTCATCAGCTCTCTTAGACACTCTGAAAGTAAAGACAGACAGCTCGAAAGTTTTGCATGGCTACACAGTTCAGACTTGCTTGTTACTGATGTTTTCTTTTATTTAATTTCAGTTTGGGCCAATAAAAGTGATATCATGTTCTAACAGATGCATATCTGTCCACTTTGAGTTGACCGTCTTAGTAAAGACCATACAACAGGCATGGGTGAGGTACAGTACATATCCAGCATGTGGCAGTTTTACAGACATGCTATTTTGTTCGTTTTTAAGATGTCAGACGGTTGTCTGACCCCTGCAGCTTTCACTCGGTGCTGTGTGAGAATGTGGCGTCTGGGCCTTCTCCATCTGTCTGTCTCAATCGCTCTATGTTTACAGTCTCACACATCTCTCTCTCTCTCTCCATCTATCCTTTCTCCCACAGCCTTCTCTCTATCTGTCTCGCCTGTTTCTGTTAGTTTTACGTGCTTACTGTTTTGCTTGCTTGTTCAGTGTCATTGAGTTTTCATCAGGTCGTTCCCGTATAAATAACCCTCCATCATTGTACTGTAACAAATTACAAGTACAGAGCCCAGGTGGAGAGAGAGAGAGTGGAGAGGTTTCTCCCCTCTTCTGTCATAATTGTTATTGAAGACAAAAAAAAGTCTTAAAGTTTTTATGACTCATCCTGAACTACACAGATTTTTGTCCAATCAGATCATTAGAATGAGAATGCCCCTCCCCTTAATTCCAAAGTGCCTCTGACCAGCATGTACTGACGGATGGATGGATAGATAGATGTCATTAAAGACATTAAGTAAAGAGTATTGTAGATTTGTCCTTTTGTCTGATTTCCATATTTTTTTGCTTGATACCAAAGTTTGTAATGTTGTGATTCATCTCATAGCTGATTGGTTTGGTTGATAACTTAAAATTGAAACATGATTGAAAAAAAACCCAGTTTTTAAATAATTTGGCAAAATGGCATTAACCAGTAAACATCATCTGCTTCATGAGTGGTATTGCCCTTTATGTGTGCTTATGTCTGTTATGTGTGATGCACCCATTTGCATTAGTAAATCTCAGTGTTTCGCAGCATGCATGTGACTTTGTCTACATTTGTGCATTTATTTCTGCAGGTGTTTGAGAGCTATAGACAGCGTGAGTGTGTGTGTTTGTGGGAATCAGTACCCTCTGGATCTGAAATAGCACTGTGTGGAGGTGAGGGGGGATGGGAGCTCTGAAGCACAGGCATGGAAACGTGCAGATCCTATTACAGGATCATAATATCACTGAAAACTCTGCGCTCTGTGCTCCATCCTCTCCGCTGCACTTGTTCGGCTGCTCACGCCATCCTTTCTGCCGCATTCTCGAACTCCATCTCCACCAGTACACCCAGTGCCGAAGCTCCGGCGTCACACCCGGTCCCTCATGTGCCGTATGTGTTGAGTGTAGGATTGGAACAGAACGTACAGCAGCCCTGACATATTTCCAGACTCTGCTCTGACAACTCAGTCAGAGCTCTCCTCCCAAAGGTCTCTGCCTTATTTTTTCTGTTAATTCCACCGTTGTCCGGTGCTTTGTCTCAGACACTTAGAGATAACCGGGATATAAGTTGCACCTCTGAAGGCGTCCTTTATAGGTGGGCTTCTGCCAGCCATTTTGTCGAACTCGATAAAGCCCGTCTTGCACCATAGGCATTTTTTGACGCTGTGTTTTTTCCTCTCCTTGGGGAGTTTTCACTCAGGGTCATTGCTCAGCGCTGGTGCATTAGGGAGCAAAGAGACAGGTTGTCTGTTTATGAATGTCTCTTTGCGTGAGGGAACACTGTGTGCTGCCCCAGCACTTACTGAGGAGAATTCAACATTCCCCTCATTTACCTTCTCTCTGGCTCCTCCTGTTGTCACCCAATGGTTAATATATCCAGGTCAGGAGCCAGTGTACAGGTTGTCCAGTCACTGTGGTTAAGGTAAGTTGCAACTGATAAGCATAAAGGCTCAAAGAACCAAGAAGTGGTGAAGATCTTTGGTTGTGTCTCATCATGGTTCTTAGTTCCCTATGATGTGAATCACTGTATCCTGAACACAAATTTGGACACTAGCAAGGGCCTTTAGTCTTTTTTTGAGACGCTGCTGATTCTTTGATTTGATTACAAGTAAAAAATTTAAATAGTTAAATAATTTAAAAAAAATTTTTATTATTCAACAGCCTCATTAAATAGAATGCCATTGTGTACTTAATTGAATACATGATGTTAATATATATTCTTGTTTATTTATTTTGTATGCATGTATGTATACACACACATAATCAATCACACACACACACACACACACATATGTATGTGTGTGTGTGTGTGTATATATATATATATATATATAAATATAAAAAATATAATGTGTGTATGTGTGTATATATATAAAAATGCATTATGTGTGTGTGTGTGTGTGTGTGTGTGTATACATGCATTCAACATAAATCAACAACTTGAAAAATTAATTTAAATAAAAATTAACTCCTGAATACTCAATAAGTGGATGATAATAATTAGGGATGTGCATATGAGTGTCAAATCTATACTTATGATGTTTTCTGGGAATTTCTAATTGTATGTTTCAGTGCAGTAGACTGATTTTAACAGTGGGACAGGACTGGCATAGAAACTCCCTGGCCGGAGTACTTCTGAACTAGGGAGCAGAAGGATACACACATTTACCTTTCACACTAAAGATGAAAGTAAAATGATGGAACGAAGCAGAAGCAGTCAGAGGCACAATCAGAAGGAATGCATAGGGTGGGGCGGCAGTGGCATTTAAGCGCTGCAGACAGTCGTATCCACTCCTCAGCGTGAGTCACAAGGACGCGTTCAGCTGCCGTGGCATTCCTCTGTGTGGATTACTGTGGGAAACTTTATTTGCTAGAGACTTTCTTGAAAGCTTCAGACAATGGCATACAGTTCTAGGGCCATTCTGGGTGAGTTTATAGCCACAGCGAAAGACTAAACAGTTTGTGGTACTCCATGATTTTTGCCTGTTTTTTTTTTTTTTGCAGTTACATTTCTGTCTGCCTCTTTGAATCACTCAGATCCGAACACAAATGTAACTTTTTAGTTGCTTAGTGTAAGATGCTATTTTTATTACTTGAGTCATTCTTAGACTAATTTTCTGTTACTCATCCTTCAAATAACCTCTCAGAAACAGCCTGAAATTTCATCCAGAGCTTTTCGGCAAAACTCCAGTATAACATTTTTTATGGATGTTACCATTTTAATTTGAACATTTCGACTATCATTTGTGTTCATATCTATGTTTACTGTTCTTTTATTCATTTATTTATTGGGTTATTTTTTCATTTCAAACTTGTTTTAGTGATCAACTCATGTTTTATATTTGAAATATCTCTCCAGATATATTTTAAACTCAAAATATTTTTTTTTTAAATTCACTCTGAACTAGACCGCATGACATGTGATTGTAAATCTTGTTTACTTGTTCATAAACCCATCTTATGAATTATTTGCGTGCTCTGCATGTAAACGCCATGCTTTGAAATGCACATCCATCTCCAGCAGACGTAACCCGTTTTTCTCTCTAGCTCGTCATTTAATGTTTTAGAATCATAGTCTCAGAAGCAGCGCAGTGAAAGAAGAGAAACATTTCTTTCTTTAACTTTCCTCAGACCCTCTTCTCCCCCAAACCCCCCCCCCCCCTCTCTCTCTCTTGCTCTCTTTGTCAACTCTTTGGGTGGATTCCCAGCTGACTGTGTTTGTCATGGTAACAGGCAGCAAGGCAACAGGCCCAGCCACTTGCACTTCCTGAGTGAGAAGAGCTGCCTGACAGATCTGCGTCTGCGCAGAGTGTGTGTGTGTGTGTATGCAGGCAGGGCTAGGGTGCGTGAGGCTGTCAGCCTGTATTAGGTTCAAGCACACTGCAATGCTGCCTACCGCTACTGGGCTTCACTTTATGCTAATGAGGGGAGGCCTCAGGAACGGGCTTCCTCCTCTTTCTGTCTCTCTCACTCACTCCTAACTGCCTGACTCTGTGCTTTCCATGTGAGCGAGAGAGAAGACTGATCTGTTGTTTTAAATGAATCGTACACGTTCTAATCGGTAACCTTTATTCTGACCTTAAAGTTGGTGTGAAATCAAAATCCACTTTTTACTTTTTTAATTTATATTCATGGTCCTTTTGTGAATGATTCATTGAAACGCTTTATTCTTTATTCTATCAGTCTTCATAATGTTTCATGAAAATAACTTGTGAAACAGCTTTCTTTCTCGCTGACATCACCAAGTCCTCTTATGGACCACAGTCAGTTAAACACTATTACTGGTTGTACTGTCTTAAAGGGACAGTCAGCATTTTTTCTTTATTAAAAAGTTTTACACCTAAGACGTTTTTTATATATATATATTTGAAATGGTGTACACACGAGGTCAGGACTTCAATCATATTATGAAATACTTTTGCTCATCACAGGAATAAATTACATTTTAAGAACCATTACAATACAATAACTGTTAAAAATGCAATTTCTAATAACAATGCATTCTGGTTGAGTATGAAAGACTTCTTTCTAATATGTAACCGACCCCAAACTTTTGAATGTTAAGGTACGTTGCTTTAAACCATTGGTCTCAAACTCAATTCCTGGAGGGCCACGGCTCTGCACAGTTTAGCTCCAACCCTAATAAACCACACCTGATTCAGCTAATCAAGGTCTTCAGGATCACTAGAAA
>JAUMHQ010000070.1:10942188-10952737 GCA_032361165.1 Enteromius paludinosus
GATTTGGAGCTGGTTGGAGCTAAACTCTGCAGAGCTGTGGCCCTCCAGGAATTGAGTTTGAGACCACTGCTTTAAACTAATAAAAAGGGGTGAAAATGATGTTTAAACACGCTAGATTGTCACAGAATTAATACAATTTATGAATGTAGCACAACTGGTAAATTATGGTGCAATAAGCTCCAAGATTCAGTTCTCTGGAAGAAACATCCTGATCAAATGTACGGTATAATTTGAATACAGTGAAATTCGCTTTGGATAAAAGCAGCTAGCAAATGAGTGAATTAAATTGAAATTACTTCTTCAATACATGACAAAAACCTTTCATCAAAGGATCTTTTTTTCTAAAAATAGCTCCCACATCTAAGTCACGCTAAGTAGTAAGCGCAGTGAAGCGTTCCAGTGTACAACTTTAAGTTTTTCAGTCCATCTCTCTCCTTGCAGAGCAATGGTGAATTAGTGTACTGTAATGTTACGGTGGCTCATGTGATCCGTTTTAAATCTCGTAGCATGAACCTAGTCCACAGTAGATGAAAACACAGCTGCCTAACATTCAAAGCTCAGCATAGGTCACATACACTCTCCTCCTCTCTGTCCCCCTTTTCCACTGAACACTCAGCTGGATCTTGTCTTCCTGCAGCCAGCATGTGTTTAAGCAGGGAGTGATCAGGGCTTTGCGCTCGTGTGACACATTCTTACCGTGAGTACTTACTGAAAGTCTGACACACATTTGCCTCCCTCCTCGCTGCAGCACGGCTCAGGAAGGAGTAGTCAGAACTGTATTCCTGTAAACACTCCTGCGGTAGCAGCTCATGCAGTACAGTTATTTCCAGCAGTACGTCTTTCCCCATAACTCGAGGGTGAATTCTCATGCTTGGTTATTGTTGTCGTTAATGTCCTGTTCGAGATGCTGTGATTGCATAAACATTGTGTGTACATCTGAGTGTCTTCCTATGTTGTTACCTTATCAGTTTGGCACAGTTGTAACGCGAGGCATTTTGGTCTCTTTGCGACGAATGCTCAAAGACTGTACTGACTCTCACCCCAGCAGCGGCACCGAATGCTAATATGACAACAGCTTGCAGGCCAATGTCATAGCAACCGAGCTTCAAGCCACAAATCTGTTTATCGAAACAATTTCTTGTATTTTTAACCAAGTCTGTTTGGTTAACGGGGTCATGCCAACTGGTGGTTATATAGTTTCAAACATGTTTTTATGAAAATGCCTATTTATAAAACACTATCACAAGAGATTTTTAATTTTTTTTATAATCTCTTTTAAACATAAAATTGCTGTTTTTCTGAATCATCAAAATGCTGAGTCAGGATTTGAGTGCTGTTTTAGTCCTATTTCCCCTGGTGCTTTCTGTACTTTCCTAACATCTTTTTCACCATGGTTTCAAATAAAGGCAGAAAAGCCTAAAAAAAGTTTTTATGTTATTCTGGACAGTGTTAATATTTAAAAGTGAAATATGCAGTTTCAAACAGGTTCCCCAAACACACCCCCTAACTGTTATTACTCTGATAAACCATAGGCCCCGCCCCCCAGCTCACGGCATTGGTTGAGCCAGTGCTGCAATGATGGACTGGTGTGAATTCTCAAACAAACAAAAGTCGAAAGTAGCCTAAACAAAATAATGGTAACACTTCACATTAAGGTTCATTAACATGTACTAAGAATGAAGAACACTTCTACAGCAGGTTGTATTTTAACAGTATATAATACTGTTCGTTCATGTTAATACATTAACAAATGACACCTTATTTTTAGCTAATTATTCCAAAATAATTATGTTGTGAATGATAAACCCATCTGAATTCAAAACAGTTTATAATTAAACAACTATTCACTTATTTTCTATTACTTTTATATATAGATATCATTATTATTTTGTTGTCTCTATATTGTAAATCAGTGTTTCCACCATGTTTCAAATCAACACTCCCATTCCAATGTCACATTTCAGCTACTCCTCTAAAATACCGTTTCCCGCTTGTAAATACAACTTCATTTAGGTGTTCAGAACTTATAAATTTGACATTTCGAACTTCACCTGAAGACCCCATAACCTACAATTGGTTAACTTGTTGTCTCTGCATGCTACTGGCATGGAGACAGTATTTTGACATAGAAAGAATCACGCACTTAGACCTTTACCTTTTAACTCTGTTTCTTGAAATGTGTGTGTGTTTTTACCATTTAGTTATTGTTCTGTAGATCAAGAGATTTATATGGAACTAGTGCTGAGTCATAGTTGAGATAAACAGCAGTGAGTCATAAAGGTAATGAGTGGCTGTATGGCTAACACTCTTTCTGTCTCTCTTTACTTCCTAAGCAGATATATGTTGGGTAAAGGGGCAAAGCGGAAACTAGATGAGGATGAAGAGGGGCTGGAAGGCAAAGCGTTGGCGGCAGGGCCCGGAGCGACGGCCGAAGGGCTCTCAAAGGTCTCCTACACCCTGCAGAGGCAGACCATCTTCAACATGTCTCTGATGAAGCTGTACAACCACCGGGCCCTCACCGAGCCCAGCTTGGAAAAGCGGGTTCTCATCAACAACATGTTGAGGCGCATCCAGGAGGAACTGAAGCAGGAAGGCAACCTGCGGCCGCTCTTCTTCCCCCCTTCCCCTCCCCCCGATGACCCCATGGATGAAGGTTTCCGCGAGGCGCAGCCTGCCTTCAGCGTGTTGTCCATGGTATCTCCTCCGCTGTCCCAATCACCGGCACTCTCCTCTCCGGTCCTCACGTCGCCTTCGCCAGGGCTGTCAAACCCAGCGCCTTTGGAGGCCTGCCTCACCCCAGCTTCGCTTTTAGAGGAGGACAGTGTCACGCTGGCTGCTCCTCTTCCGCCAACTCTTCCCAGACTCCCGCCATCTGTGGCCAGAGACAGCTTCTCCTCAGCCCTGGATGAGATTGAGGAGCTCTGTCCTTCACCCTTACCTGCAACTACATCAGCGCCTGGTGCTACCTCCCCCTCGGCCCTTACAGTGTCCCTCCAAATGCCGTTGTGTCCCCCCAGCTTAAACTCAGGGGCCTTGGACTCCAAAGACTGCAGTAAGCCCTGCAGCACAAAGCTTGAAGGGCTGGTCCCGCTGCCCGAGGAACGCTCTGCTGTCCCTAACTCGCCAGAGACTCTCCCTCCTAACAGCCTGGACATGAGCACCTCACCCTCCGCCTCATCCTCGGGCTTTCTGACAGACCTGGCCCTGGACGACATCCTCTTTGCAGACATTGACACCTCCATGTATGACTTTGACCCCTGCACCTCGGCCTCGGGCACGGCCCCCTCAAAACTGGCGCCCATGGTGACAGCGGACGAGCTCCTCAAGACTCTTTCGCCCTACAGCAGCGGTGCTCCTGCTGTCAGCTCGAACCAGCCTTTCAAAATGGACCTCACCGAACTGGACCATATTATGGAGGTGCTTGTGGGATCATGACCAGGTTTGGAAGGGAACTGGCGAAGAAAAGCAAAACCAATCAAAGAGTTTTTAAATATGAACTAAGATGAAAACTGAATCACTTTGTGAGTGTTTGGGGGCTTTTTGTTTTGTTTGGAAATTGTCCATTTTAATGGTGATGTTGCCCAGTACTACTTCTCAACACTGTGCATGCACTGTGCTTGCCTTTCCCAAAAATGAACATGAAGAAATCTTACAGAACACACTTTGGCTTCTGGCGGATCTGAGTGCCTTCATCATTTATGACCACTTGCTAAATTCCTGTTTGTTTGTCTTGTCTCATTTTCCTCATCATCACTTCTAATCGAACAAGATGGATTATCAGAGGAGTAGCATCTCTCTTTTCCCTCCTCAGCATTCAGGTGCAAGAATGTGCAACGGCAGCCTATTTAAATTTTCTTTTTTTTCGTTTTCATGAAGCACAATGAGAGCAAGTTGGTTATTTTATGTTAGCGTTTTTTCTATTCAAAGCTGTTTTATTGCTTTTTAGGAATATTTAAACTAGTCTGTTAATATGTGGTCGTTTTCGTCTGCTTCCATTTTAACGTTTATTAAAGGGATAGTCCACCATTTACTCACTCTCATGTATTTCCAAACCTATGTGAGTTTATATTTTAAGATATTTTCATTTTTTGGTCTATATAATAAGTCAATGGGGTCCAATGTTGCTTTGCACCCTGTTTAGAAATAAAGTTACACAGGTTTGGAACGCCATGGTGAGTAAATGATGATTAGATTTTAATTTCAGGTGAACTATCCCTTTAGCATCCAGTCAGTGAAACATATACATTTATGAAATATACACATTGATTAAATATACTTTACCGGATTGTTTACACACTGATGTGTGTAGTGGTCAGATATTTACAGTCAACAAACCAAATTTCTTGTAATCTGCCATAACGGCTCAGATTCCATGTGTTTACATCTCAGCTGGCAATAAGTGAACATTTGTTCTGATGCACATTGTTTTACAGATACATTTCTTTGATAAGCCAATGCTAAAACCCCTTTATGCTACAAATATGTATGCAATCAATGCTTTTTCAGATCAGTAATAAGCAAACTGTCAACTTTTCTCAGCCATTTCCTTTTTATCTGTGTCAAGGCATTGTCGTAACTTCTCTTTTTTGGCCTTTGTTTTGGCTTTATATCATCACTCAGTGAGTGGCTGGTTCAGTTTTAATGCTACACTAATGCACAACAAGAGGGTCTATGCATGTCTGTTCATGCAAAATTGAAAAGAGAAAAATGTACCAGGCAAGAAAGTCTATGGTTGCTATTCATTTTTATTTTTGTTAACCATTTCCATCATCATCATCTGTTTGCCAAACATTTCTTTCATATACATCTCTCATCAGTACAATGGTACATTTCTGTTAACATACTAATGCATGCAGGATTTTAGCTCATAATTGTACAGATTTGTCAGATGATTTTTGTATGGTTTGGTCTTATTTTATCTTATTTATACCATTGTTTGTTTGAGTTTTATTAATAGTGTCTGTTCATGTTCCAATCAGACCCTCTCTCTGTTGTCCTGCTGGGTTTTAGTGTCGTTTGGCCAGTACAAATGGTCACATTACGCTTAAGTGGAGTTTAGTTATTCACAGGTGTGATGGGAGAGTATTCTGCATGTATGTGCAATAGACAACACGGTATAAACACTTGGTATATATAAACCACAGATGTTGATCGTATTAGATTTGGAAGGATTGTTTTATATGCATCTGACATAAAAGGAAAGGGACCATTTATCATATCAGCTGTATTAGTTTCACATGGTGCTTGTCACACCAAACTAACTTAGATATACATACCGACACAAACTGTGCATAATATGCCTTCCTGGTTGAATCGGTTAAAAAAAATATAGAATGAATGTCAGAGAGGGTGTTTATTTTTAAATTAAATATTATTTATCATGTAAGTGTGACCATTAATAATCTGGGATTTGAACTTCCTGTCACAGAGACCTAACACAGAGGTGACAATTTAGATTGTTGCCGCCCAGAGTTCAAAAGAGAGATCGTCTGTGAATTGAAAACATGAGTGAATGAGAGCCGAGCGGACAAATCTATGGAATCAAAACTATGATTAATATTACTTATTATAGGATGTTTTTTTTTTTTTTGGATTTGGAGTGTTTTGTTATTTATTTTTGTTTCCTGTGTAAATATATTTATTTTTGATGTTAACATCCAGATTGTAATTTGTACAGAATATGAGATAGGAATGTATTATGCTTATGGGAATGTATCACTGCTTATTAATTGGGGTGGAAGCCATTTTTTCGTCTTGTTTTAATAATGCATTATTTTGTGTCTGTTTAGTTTCTTGTATTATAATTTGGGGTGGTGTTTGTGCTAGTCGTCTAGGTCAACACTCCCTGCCCCTATTTAATTAAGTATTTAATGTTTTATATATTTCAGATTGTGTGCAAGGGAAAGGTTTGTGAAGCAATACTTTATTCTCTACAAACTTCAGAATTTCATACTTCCAAAGCCTATTTCTGGGAAAATCTTTTTGATAACCCTCAATGCCAAATGTAAAAAAGGAAAAAAAAGAAAGGCAGCATGATTTTTGATGACAATGGTTGTTGTTTTATAATGATATCTCACTGTCCCATGGTTCAGACCACACATTTGTGGAAGTTTAGTGTGGTTTCAGGATAGTGACCACTGGGATTATAGGTGTGTGTGTGTGTGTGTGTGTGTGTGTGTGAGAAAGAGAGACAACATGTGGTGGAGGGTCTAAACCCTTTTTCTGCTCATTAAGAAAGGCTTTATCTTCAGGCCTCTGAGCTGTGCCTTTTTCTATGCAAACATATTCATTTTGAGAAAAATAACCCATCAACTGATGATCACTGTATTTGCATCAAGGTGTGGACTGTAGAATATATATAAAATATGGACATGTGTCTATGAATTCGAAACAGTCTTACTTTTCTAGTTTTATATCATACAATAAATGGATAAAATTTACATTCTGTCTTTGTTTTCTTCTTCATTCTAAAGCATGCCGCTATTAAAGATTAAATAGTGAGTGCATATGCTCTTAAAAATGATGGTTCTTGATAGGATCTGTGGTTTAAATGAAGAAGCTTTCACATCCGTGAAACCTTTCCAGTGCACAAAATGATTCTTTATAATGAAAACAGGTTATTGGGACTGAGAACTGTTCCATACGAACAGATAAAGGTGTAATTTCAGGAGTCATTCAGCTGCCCTGCATGAAGCAGTGGACACTTCTCCGCATCAACAGTTGCCTCCATTTTGCACCCATGACTCATGAGCTGGTAGAGTCTATTTCCAGTATTGGGGCCACACAGCTGTGTGGCAGGGACAGATTTAGCACGTGGCAGTGTCTGTGTAAAATGTAGGGGGTTGGCCGGCCCAAAACATGGCCAAACTGATCTCAGGTCAGTGAGATTTGTATTTATTTTTTCCCGGTAGATCATGTTGCTTTTTATGAGAGTGGTGAGTCAGTGTGTGATCTGTAGGATCACTCACGCTGACCATCTCACATACTATATTTTCTTTACCTAAAAGAACTCTAGGTTCTGTCTAACCTTTCACATGAACTTTCTGCTGTCATAAAAGACCTGTTTTCATTTTCCGGCCCTTTATAGTCAAGCTTCTTAACAAGTTTCATGTTTCATGTGCAGATAACGGGTGAAATATTTGCCTTCTCATACTGTATTGTTTCCAGTAAGCGTTATGTGTCATAAAGCTGACTAATTTGCTGTTGTTGATATTTGTCCTTTCCCTTCAACGTTCTTTGTTGGCCGACTTTTATCCACATGAAGAAATGGGTCAAACCGAAGGGGAAAAAAAAGTATGTCTCCTTACTGCGCAGCTCACTGTAATGCATGACTGGAAGGTGCTGGAATGTTTGCAGTTTTATTAACATGTGCACCTCAGAGTCCTCATATATACTAAAAAGTAGTAGTTTTTAATCATTTTTTTGACAGATTTTTCAGCAGTCAGACTTCATGTGTTGATTCATAAGTGTTTACAGGTATATTCCCCTGACTTTTTAACCTCTTGACCTCTTGAATAATAGCTACACTCAACGTTTCCACGTGAATATCCTGTTTCTTTGGCAAATAGGTCAGTTTAAAAAAGACATTGTAAAGTTTCAAATGAACTTTAATTGTATATTTAATTCTGAGGAAGCCTCAAGCCTCTTCTTTTGCTCTGATAGTCCCAGACCAAAAAAAGTCAATGGAAAAAAGTACACCAGAGTGATTTTACATTCTTTGTTTTTTTTTTTGATGACACAGTTGACACACCTGTCCAAGGGGCCAGTGTCATCATCAGTTATATCAAGTGCACACAAACATTAATGTATTTAACTGCTTAATATACACATTCAGAAAAACAGCTCAGTCACTGGGGCAGTACCCTGAGGTACAAAAGTTTATCTCATTTATCTATAAATAGTAAATAGTGCTTTAAAAGAACATATTATTACCTTTTAAAAAGGTACTACCCCACTGATATTTTCTACTTTTTTTCTCAGAGTGTGTAGTGCATATTAAAACATCATAATTTTATTTATTTCATTTGATGAACTGTTAGTTTACAACAATAATGAACAAATATCTTGAATTATCTGGGCAATTAACACTTAAATTAACACGTGGTTGCATGAAATATTGTCCAAATGTTCAGCGTAAATTATAGCCGTAAAGCTCTGTGTGCTACAAAACTAAAACAGACATTAATGTTAATTATAATGTAGTTCAAACGAAATATCACAGTATGATTTGGCACTAAGAAAAAGTTTTTTGAGCCAATGGGATCACTTGTGGACCTGAAGCAGACCTGATTTAAAGTTTAAATACAGATGATTATAGATGATTTTTCTGAGTGCTTGATTTAATGTATAATATCCCTACTCCTCACTCTCTTTTGCTGAACGGAAATAGAGCAGCTTGGACATTCCCCTAAATTCATCTGAAACAATGTGCGGTTGAGTTAATGATGACAGAAGATTTTTTTTTATGTCAACTATCCCTTTAAACTGAACGAGAGGAAAGTGAACTGCCCATGCAGCTGCATTTCTAATGTGATTCTGCTCAGTTCACAGGCCATGAAGTAGACAGTCTTCCTTGTTTCTGTGGAGGCAGAGAGAAAGAGAGAGAGGAAAGATGAAGAAGAATGAGAGAGACTGCAAAAGCCTTGCTCCCCCCCCCCTCCCTCCCTCCCTCTCTCTCTCCCTCTCTCTCCTCCCCTTCTCCCTGTCAGGTTGGCTTTGTGCAAATATCTGAATGATCTTGTTCTGCTGTGACCACGGAGGAAAGAAGCCACACCTACTCTCCGCCAACCACAAGCCCAGCTCAGCAGGCACACAAGCAGTTGCACGTTTATGTAACACACACACACATCAGCCCAAAGCTGCCCCCTCTGGCTGGAATTTGAATTGTGCACGACAGTGGCATCTGCACCCCTCCACCGAAGAATACATGGTAATGCTCTATTTACAGATATTACATGTTACTGTACTTGATTACAACTAGGCCTAATCATTATCACTCTAGATATAGACATACATGTACACTCATGGATATTGTCATTAAAAGAGAAAAAATGAATAAAATCAAACACTGGCATTGTCATAATAATGCTCAGCTTGAGCAGCAGGAGAATTTGAAACTATCTCCGTTAAGTCCCCATGCTTGCTCAGGCATACCAAATTGCATTTTTGAAATAAGTGTTTATGGGTATTTCCCCATTTGTATTTAATGTTTGAATGTCAGAATCAGCCTATTATTGTATTATTGGGGGGGCAATGCAGAATTCTTTAAATTCGATGAAATGATGCATAATGATTTATCAATAATAAATTATATTTAATGTAAAATCGAATAAATTAATCAAATCAATTACATTTATGAGAAATATTTAATAAGTTACATGAAACACAAATACTTTGGATGACAACGCATGAAAGTTTGTGCCGTATAACAGTGCGCTTATGTCGGGTTACATTTGTATCAAAGGTCACTGAGAGTTAATTATTATGAAGGACGCTGAGCCCAAAGGATGGAGCCAAAACTGTCAGACTTGCTGGATTTTTAAACCTATTGCATAATGCAGGGGTTTCGCTATAAGGTGCTTTATACGGTGTGCTGCTGTGAATGTGTCTGCAATGTTTTGGGATACATTAGTTCATGTGATCTTGTATTTGTGTCCGTGTGTGTGTGTGTGTGTGTGTGTGTGTGTGTGTGTTGAGGGGAAAGGCCCAGAGTGAGGAGCCAGAACAGGAAGTAAGAAACAGACCACACACAGCTGCTACATGGAGAGAGTGGGTGTGAGGAAGTGTGTGGGAGCTTGACATTCACAAAAACACACAATAAGCCATATTCAGCGAGGGAGCGAGACAGAGAATCAGACTTCAATATATTCATATCGGGGAAGCAAATTGAAAGAAAGATTTATAGAAAGAAGTTTATTACAGCTGTTCACCGGATGTTTATTTCTTTTAATGCCCTGAAACACCTTTAACCATCTAACGGCACTTGCTACAGTTAGTCATATTAGCAGGTGACGGTTAATGTCAGTTAGAGGACCGAACATTGGCATCATGTGTGGCAGGTGGGTGAGGTCTCCAGCAGGCCCCAGCGGGTATGAACAGAGCACGGCGGGCAGTGCCAGGTCCGTCTGTGGTGCTTTCCGCCTGAGCAGGTGAGGAGAATGGAGCTGTGGGAGAGCAGTGCAGAGCGGCTGCAGCATTAACCTAATTACAGGCTGGCCCTGCTAAATAAACACTTATTAAATTTGCATGCTCAAATACACTTCTGGACAGAGCAGGTCACAGTGCATGCAGCCTTTTGCTGTCACCCAAAAGTGACCTAAACTAAATTAACTAAATTAATTAGTTCTAAAAAAAGGTGATGGCTCTGGTCAAAATGAAGTAAAATAACATATTTATGAAATTGAATTATATTAAATAAATAAATATATAAAATATACCACATCAAAATGACATTCGTGCAAGGTATTTATCTCTACAGCCTCAAAGGCTTGGATAAAATCTGGCACCCCGGTGACCCTCCATATTAAAAAAAAAAGAAATAGATAAAAAA
>JAUMHQ010000070.1:10953221-10966610 GCA_032361165.1 Enteromius paludinosus
TATATACATATATATATATAGTTTAGAAGATAAAAAAAAAATACTATTTTAAATTAAAGTTGATTTAGCTATTTAACTGAAGACCAATTTTATGTTAGGTTCAGACACCACAGAACCACTCTCTGACCAAAACCTCGAGCTCTCGTTTAGTTGGTTAACTGCACAGTTACCAAGGGTCAGGATTTGTCTGGTTTTGTTGGCCCTTGATAGCCTCTGCTGGTAGATGCTGTAACTACACCAACTGCCTCTGAAAAGCATGTTACTCCATTGAAGGACATTTAATTGGCCATGTTCTGAATTGACTACACAAGACGTTAACTGATGTACTAGCGATGTACTAGGATTATGGTGTTTCTGACAGCACCCATTTACCGCCGAGTAACGTTAGGCTAAAGTTGGCGAGCAAGTTATGGAATGCTACATCTCTCCAAATCTGCGCCATGAAGAAAAACAAGGATGGACTGATGGTAAATTGAATGTTGAATAAAATCTCACTTTTATTTTACTTTTCACCATTCCTTCAACACAATCACTTCTGACACTTGTTGTCATTTATGTCAACCGCCACCAGGGGTCTCACTCTCGCCGCGCATTTATCAGAAACACACTGGAACCACGTAAATTCTTTATCTCAGAATTAAACAACAATTAGATCTAGAACAATCTAGAACAAGCAACAAATCCAAAGCAAATAATAAATTTACCTAACAACAAATATTCAAGCAATATTTAAAAAAAACCCCGAGTAATTAAAGTGCATCAAAAATTCCAACACCAGTGTCCTAGTATCCAGTATCCAGTTTAGGAAAGAAAACGGCCATGTTTTAATACAAAAATAAAAGTGTTAAACTGTAGACACTTATTATTCTGTTGGTAATTATGTTCCGATCCAATGAGATTTCAGCAGATTAGGTTCATATGGAGGCTGGATTAACCTCCACCCGTACGATAATCCGTGTCAGCATATTTCTTACACACGTATAAACACAATAGACTTGTTTCTTAATTCGTCTCGAGGATTTCAGCTTGCTTTACAGTTTTCTTCTTGAACTTAGGCACCTTGCAGCTCCCTGTCCAGTCTGCCACGACACTGACAGATTCCTGGGCTGGACCGCCTTTGATAAGCATCCTATGGTATTTTGTTCAAGATGGCGGTAGCAAGCATGGAAAAGGACGCGATAGTAAGTCACAAATACCTTTGAAATCTTAAATGGTTCATATTTTCATCACTTAGCCGTTATCGTTGAACGACAAGTTAATACGTGCATTTAGTATCACGCGCAGTAGAAATCCGTATGCATAACACGCAATGAGATGACTCGTATGCATGCGTAGTGTTGAAAAATTCATAATGAATTTGTTTGAAATGCAGACGTGGAAGACCGCAATGGATAAAGAATACTCTTATATCTCTGATGTATTTAATGCACATCCTATTTTTTTGTCTGTCTTTAAAGCTAAACATGCAGATGTAGAAGGCGTGTCGTTTTATTGTTAAAATCTGCATGTGCATCTGCACCACAGCGCTCGTGTTTTATTGCATTTCTCGTATACAAGGGCTTTTTAAAACTTGCAAATCTTCTCTTTCTCATCTGAAGAACACCGAAGATGATCTTCACCTTAATAACTCGTTTGGAGATTCTGGGCTTATCTCCCCTGATAAAGAAGACATCTCTCGTATCCTGGTAGAGTAGATGTTTAAAAGCATCGTTGTTATCTTATGCTATAGTTTCTGTTGCATTGATCTTTTGTTCCCCGGTTGATATACCAGACAGTTCCTTTTAGTGGACGGATCAGAGGTGGGATGAGGCCTGGGAAGAAAATTATTATTATGGGCATCATTGATCCTGAGCCAGACAGGTATGTTTTCATATCAAAATTGCATGCGTTTAATGTACACATTCTAGCAGTTGCAAAGAGTTATATCAGACAGAATCTCTGTCTCAAAACTTTAGAAGTTTCTTTAAACCGCATGTATGTTGTCTAGATAGTGTTTTGAGAATCAGAGCCTCTTGCTTCAGATTGCATTGGGTTGTAGATCTGCTTGACACGGACTGTATGGGTGTGCGCACTGTTTAGTGATGATGGGTGTTTGCGTTAGCTGTTAAGGAAACAAATATAAAAACTGTGAGAGCGTTGGGTGTGTCTTGGAAACGTAACATTTAAGTTGATACAGATAGTCAGTAGTAAATCTCTTTGATTCAGGGCTAGTTCACTTTATATTGTTTCAGCCAGTAGGAGTTTCTTCTGTGATGGGGTATACTGTGTCTATACTGTATATAAACACATACAGGTATAGATATAAACACACATACTTTTAGGAGTACACTTATTATAATTATCAGTCACCATTTATATTGTTGCAGTTGTGTCACCAGTTTATTATATTATAAATATAGAATAGTAAAACTCTGCTAGAGTGAAATATTTATGTATGTTTTAATCAAAGTATTATGATATTGTAAGAAAGTGGAGCACCAACAGGCATGTTCCATATAAGAGCCTAAAAATGGGCAAGGCTGAAAAAACTTGACACTAATTTGTGATATTACACTATGGTTCAAATATTTGGGGTTGGTTAGGTCATTTATGCTCACCAACTCTGAATATTTGATCTCAATGCACAAGGATTTTGATATTATTTTTCATTCAAAATATTATTAGAATTTATTTGGAAGAGTAACTTATTCATGTGGTGGAAAAGCTGAATTTCGACTGCACTACCATTAGTCTTCAGTATCATGTGATCCTTCAGAAATCATTTCTTATGCTTATTTTTTTGCTTTCAGGATTCTTTGAATGCAAAGTTCAAAACAGCTGCATTTTGGCATGGTCATTTCTTTACTATCACTTGAATATTGTCATTTGTCATTGCTGAATAATAATATTTTATTTAAATATTACTTTTTCTAACCTTAAACCTTTAAACGGTCTGGTTGTTAATTTTTTTTCTAAAACCAGTCCCAAAAGCTTTTTTGTCATGATTAATATTTCTGCATTCGGGAGACATTTGTCCAAAGTGATTTGCACTGTGTTAAGGGTAGCCTATGCGTGTTTGCTAATATTGTTTTCTGAGAATCATTTATTAATGTGTTGGGGTTTTTTGAGAGTGTAGAACTGGTTCCTGGCCTAAGGAGATGAAGCAGCTTGTTAAATTGGTAGATTAGTCTTTAAATTGCAATTGTGCAGCGTTTTAATTAAGCATGAACATAACCGTCCTGATATGTCAATGGTTAAGTGGTACTAATGTTATTTCAGCTCAGGAATTCAACCTTTCAAAACAGACTGTTGATCCATTAGAAATGCACTGTTATGCTCATTCAGTGTGAGAATGGATTTCAATGCGAGCCTAAATTACTATGAGTTCATGTAAAGTAGATGCATGCTATTTTTCTTGCCATACAGTTTGTAATACTTGCGATACTTCTCTTTATGTATGTTTAGTACTTAAGGCTACGATGACATGCAATGCTTCTCATTTTCATGTTTAGTTATATGGTTATGATAACTTAACAAATTAAACCTATTAGTACACATGAATAATTCTTTAAATAAAGAAGACCAAGATTATTAGGCAGTGCATTGCACCAGAAATTGGCGGTTTACATTCTTAAAGTTTATTTTCTGCACAGCTTTGACATCAGTTTGGCCTGTGGCCACAATGAGGAGAACAATGATGAAGAGCTTATTGACGTGGCCCTTAAGCTCCGCGCACGATTCACCGAAAGGCAGTTCCTGAGGAATGCACGTGTTTCTGGGAAATGGAGTGAGGAAGAGGCACCCATAGCTTACTTCCCATTCATCCCGGACCAGCCTTTTAGGGTAATGAGCTGAAACACTGACATCTACATGCTCTCCAACCTGAGATCTCTAATCTGCACAAAACATGAGTCCAGAGTTGTGTGCAAAACTGATTGCAGCTGCTTCATTACTTGGCCAGTCAAAACTGACACCGCTGTTGTATACGCAGGTATCTTTTCAGACCGAAGGAGATACCAGCATAATGTGATGGATATCTATAGTAGTCAACATTTGAAGAGGAAATGTTTCAATCCACTTAAAATGTTTACTTTTGCTTGACTGTTTATTCCTTTATAATAGCCAATTACTGAATTATTCTATGTGGCGGAGAGTTGTACGACCAAAGTGGGTAAAGATGCTTGAAGATAATGAGTGCTTATTGTTTGTAATCTGGACTGAAGGTGAACCAAAAAATGGGTCACTGTTGAGCTGAGATAAGCAGTCATGCAAAGTAAGACAAGCACTTCCTTTCAATGCGCTCTTCACAATGTGTCTCAGTGACTGACAAAGGGTTCTTTTGATATGATCTCATTTCGCTCTTTCTCTCCTGTCCTTTCCCCATTTCTACAGATTGAGATCCATTGTGAGCACCAGCGTTTTAGGATCTTTGTGGATGGACACCAGCTGTTTGACTTTTATCACAAAATAAAGTCTTTGCCAGCCATTAATATGATCCGGATAGTTGGGAGTCTTCAGATCACCAAGCTGGGCTAACCAAGCACACCTGAGCAAGCGTCAGAAAGGACTTCTCACAGGTGACCATGTGCACCTGTGCATTTGCCGCAGCTCAAAGACATCAACAACATCTGCATTTTCACTTCTCTTTTGCCCTCTAACTTCGCATTGTAGTGATTTCTGAGTATTGTATCAGAACAGGTTGGTGAATGGTTGCAATATCAGATGTGTGTTCCGGTATCTTTGCTTCACGTTGTAGTTTATTTGTTTAGCTTCAGTAATTTTTCAGGGATCGCACACTTTGATATGCACTCTGTGGCAGGAACATACACCGCAGGGGTTTAGGTACTCTGCATAGATACTGCCAATGTACTTGTGCTTGTAGTCCAGCAGTGTAGGTTCGAAATGATCCAAAACTCAGGAAATCGGATAAAGTCGATTTTACTTCATTTCACTCTGATGGCAAATTGGCTTTAAATTATTATGAGTTACTCTCAAACGCTTTGGCTGCTAGGATACAGGAGCTCAGATTCAGCATTTGCTTTTCCACCTGGGTTTGATTTGTGTTATTTAATCTGAATAATTAAGATATTTTGGAAGAAAGATGTTTATCTACAAATTGTGTAGCAGGGTGAGTGGCGGCAGACATTGAAATATCATACTTTTCCTGTTTCTGTTCATTGCAGTTATTCATTTTGGGAGATGTAGAATATGTTAGACCAGCGTTTCTCAATCCTGGTCCTCGCGCCCCATACAGTAGCTCTGCATATTTTGTATGTTTCTTGTGTTGCTTCTTTGTTCTATTTGTTCGTATGTGCCCTGCGAAGTGGACATCACCGGACATTCCGCCATGATTCCAATCCGAAGCGAACCTATACGTTCCATTCAAAGTGCATTTAAGTGTGCGAGACGTAATTTAAATCAAATTCACTTATTAACAGTGCAAATCCGTGAATGGATGTTCCGAAGTGAAGTAAACTTTAACGGACACGGTGTAGGGACCATTTCAATTGGAACACAGCTCATGCACGGAGCTCTCTTTTAATGAGCTGATTATCAGAATCAGGTGCGTTAACAAAGAGAGACGTACAAAATATGCAGAACGGTGGGGCGAGAGGACCAGGATTGAGAAATGCTGTGCTAGACTGAAGTTTTGTAGAATGTCACATGAGGATTATTTCATGTGAGGTAGAGGAAGTTTTTATTTTTGGAAATTTGATCATCTCTTCCAAGCCAGCACAGTATTTAAGTAAACAGTGTCATGTTAAATCCTTGGCAACCAAACCGACACAGATGTTTAATTACATTCTTTTCCGTGAGGAATGACTTCAGAGCAGCAGTTTTGCAAAAAAATAACTCCGCTTATCTGTTTACGCTTCATTATGAGCACCTCGTGAAAATTGAAGGAGCTGATATAACAGGGCTGAATTGTTTCTTGAATGTACTGTCATCCACTGATAAGCTGTTTGATAGCTTAGCTGTGGGTGTAAAGTGAGCTTCTTTATTATTCTCTCCTCCTCCTTCATGCTCCTTATGTCACTCCTCTTAATATAAACACATAGTCAGTGGTCAGCATGTCAGCATTTTGCTGAGATCCTCTGCCCTGTACACCCACAATGCTGTCCACTCAGTTGTCTTCTGCCCAATTTCCAAATGTAGGACTGGAGAAGTATAATAGCAGTGATTATTATTGATACTTAGTACATTACAATATCCAAAAAACGCATCTTGATTTGCATTTATTTGCAGGACATGCATGCATACACTACCATTCAAAAGTTTGGGGTTGGTTAAAAATGTTTTTGAAAGGAGTCTCTTATGCTCACCATGACTTCATTTATTTGATGGTTACGGTAAATCACAATTTTTTTTGTTTTTTTTTGTTTTCTTATTTCAATTTAAAATAACTTTTCCCCCTTTTTTTTTCTTTTTTTTTAAATGTAGTTTATTTCTGTGATGGCAAAGCTCCGGTCTTTAGTGTCTCCTGATCCTTCAGAAATCATTCTGATATGCAGATTTAATGCTCAAGAAACTTGTCTTTTTATCAGTGCTGAGAACGTTTGAATGGTGGTGTATGTATTACTAAATCAACTGTTTTGTTGAAGAATGTGCCCTGTTCATGTCCTGTAGTGAAAGAGTTAGCAGTGCTTCTCCTTAGTCAGTATTACTGTATATTCAGTATTATGGTCAATATTATAATATTTTCTAATACTTATACTAAGTGTGTGTGTGTCCTGGATTAGATAGAAACACAGGCAGTGATGAATGAAGTTAAAGGACTGCTGTTTTGTCTGCTTCACTGGTGGATCAACTTGACAGAATTACATGTGATAAATGAATGCTTTTATACACCAGAGAGTACTAGGCACCAGCCAAAAGCGTTTTTCCCACATCAGCGTCTGGTCAACATTGAAGTCATAATATTTGAGTGCAATATGAAAGATCCCTAATCTGTTGAGAAGGTACTCCTGTTTGAAAACTCGTGCTAAATAAAGTATTGTAGATTTAATGTGAAGAAGTAGGTCGTTTTTACACTTGGCTGAGTTTCTCTACAGTTGTTTGAGCCTCAAACTCGTGCAGAGATTGCTTAATCGAGACCGAGAATTGGTACAGCAGCACAAGCAATATGTTGTGGCAAACGCACTTTTATATGACATGCTTAGGAAGTGAAAAATGGTCATCGGGATCAATGTAATACACTTAACAGTATTGCTATTTAACTGCTAAATCTGTTGTGAGCTTCATTCGGTGTGGTGATGTTTTAACGTTTCAATGTTGACCATTCCTAATTTAGTCTCTGAACAACGAGTGTGTGAAATTACACCTGGATAACTGAAAAATGGGGAGGGAGAATATGTATTTACAAAAATAACAGGTGAGAAAGAACATATACAGAGAGAATGTCAATGGTATACTAATAGATTTTGTTCATGTATTTGGCAGACGCTGTTATCCAAAGTGACTTACATTTCATTGATGTTTTAGCATACATGCATTTCTCCCTATGATCCTATTAATATTACTGATATACAGTTACAATACAGTTCTAATTCTTCCATCTTTATTGCTCTTTCTTGTCTTGTATCTCAGAAGTAATAATCTTTCAAACTGGTTCCCATTCATAAGGGTTGAACATGAATGTCCTGGTTGTAAACCATTGTTCTGAAGCCTTCAAACTTTGGATGTACATATACTAAACAGGGCCTCTGTATGTTTTTTATGATTTTTTTTTTTAAATGTTTTATTTATTTGCTACTGCAATAATGTCTTGACACTAAAGAGAGTGTTTGTATGGTGTGTGATGTATTTAGTTTTCACTAACATTTAACTTTTTTTTTTTTTTTTGACTAGGTAGCATGGTATGTTTATTTTACTTATTTATTTTCTCCTTAGGAATTTCAGACCATTGCTTTTTAGAGCGTAATATGTCCGTTCTTTTATTTATAGACTATTTCAGATGTATTTACGTATTACTAAAATGGCCCATTACTTAGAATTAGTTTGTGATGTTGGATGTAGTTGCACAATCATTTTCATGAATTGAAACCGGGGGTTGGTTCAGTGTGCTTTCGAAACTTGGTATTGATCAGAAATGTGCCTATTGAAATAGGGCGTTGGTGTTTGGGATCTTAAATTGTATTCCTGCTAATGATTTACACCAACAGACTTCAATTTTGAGTTGCACTTTTCAAAGTACTTTTTTTGTAATGCACTTCATGTGTGGTTGAAGCAAGTGCTGCTATTGAAACGAATCAATAAAACAAACAGTAAATTAAGAATTTGCCAAGATATGAAATGTTTATCATCCAGAATCCCCTGTAAAATGCTTCAATGTGTATGGTACAACTGAAGAGTAGCGTTAGGGTGAAATAAAAGCATTTCTGAATAAAGATGTGCATTACAAATACTTAAAAGTACATTTGTGGTGATTTAATCTTGTTTTGTCGACTAGATGAAACATGACCAAGTCGATATGTGAATGCATTGTGTTTTGTTTTTAAAGGCAAGATTTGGTTATTTTGTGAGTTTTGTAACCTCCATGAATTTCGGTGCTTTTCTAATGGATTTGGAGACCAATAAATCAGTCCTTAAAGACTTGGAAGTCATTTAATGTCTCATGTCTACACTTACCTGATCTTTAAAACTACTTGGCGATATGCAGTACAAGTTCAAACAAAATGCAATACAATAAACAGCATAAAAACTGCAAATGCTCTAAATTGCCAGAATTAAGTGTTGGAGAAATTATGTTATTTCATTGACCATGAAGTTTTTTGAAGCCATGATTAACATTACGATGAGATCAGCCCGTATACGGTTTCTTCTGGTAATACAAAAACAGAAAAGACAGTCACTTTAAATTAATTGACGAAAATGACCAGTAGAGGGCGACCAACAATAACGGAAGAGGGATTTTAATACAATATCTGGCATCCTGACTACGCGGTGACGTAACCAATGACAGCCAAGTAGCGTGACTCCAGCGTCGCAGTGTTACCGTTGACCCCGCACAACCATGGCGCTGCTCTGCAGATCCACAGGGTTACTTCTCAAACACAGTAAACTGCTGCCCTCTGCCTTAGCAGCAACAAGGCATAGCAGTTCAGGTAACAGAAATCATGTCTCCATTAAATGAATGGCTTCTTTTCAATGTCGCGCTCGAGGTTTGCTTTGGTTGGAAACTTGCGTCCTTTGCCTGCGCTAAGTTCACGTTAGTAGTAACGTTACCTGCAACTTAAAAATCGGAAAAGCTGTTCTTTATAATAGCCGAAATTACATTTGTGTGGGACTGTTTACAATTGAAACATATTTAGCAATACATAATACAGATATTACCAAAATAAAACGCTATGAAAGCGTGTGAACCGTAACGAGGTGATATATAAGTTATGTATGCTAAATCAATACTGTTTTAAGTAAAAAAAAATAAATAAATGCATGTAGCCATTGTGAGTTATTTTGACCCCCACATTCATTTCTATTGCAGGTGGCCAGTATCAGTACATACTAGTTGACAAAAAGGGTGAAAATAAGAATGTTGGCTTCATCCAACTGAACAGACCAAAGGCTCTGAATGCGCTTTGTGATGGGCTTATGATGGAGGTGGGCAAAGCCCTTGATGCATTCGAGGTTGACAGTGAAGTGGGAGCAATAATCATCACAGGAAGTGAAAAAGCCTTTGCAGGTGTGAAACGGTCTGTGAAATTAGTTGTGTGTTATGTAGAATTGTTTTGGATTGTGTTTTACTGACACGTTTGCTTTCATAGCCGGAGCTGATATTAAAGAGATGCAGAATCGAACATTTCAAGAGTGCTATGGTGGAAATTTTTTAGCGCACTGGAACAGGGTATCGACAGTTAAAAAGCCTGTTATTGCAGCTGTCAATGGGTTTGCGGTAGGTCAAATATTTAAATGCATTTACTACAAAGACTTAACTTTAAGTGCTTCAAACATAACCATCAATGTCTTTTTCTGTGTAGCTTGGTGGAGGATGCGAGTTTGCCATGATGTGTGACATAATCTACGCTGGGGAGAAAGCACAGTTTGGACAGCCTGAAATCCTGCTCGGAACCATTCCTGGTACAATAATGCATCATGGATTTTTCTTTTACCATGTTGATTATTTAATGAAGTATAATTTCTGAAATGACTCCAGGTGCTGGTGGCACTCAGAGGCTTACAAGAGCAGTGGGAAAATCCCTTGCAATGGAGATGGTTCTCACAGGAGACCGAATCTCAGCTCAGGAGGCGAAACAGTCTGGTTTGTCTTTCAAACATTCTTTTGCACTATTAGCTTCTTTATCTTCAATCAATTTAAGAAGTGGACTAATGTATTTGTTTTCGCAGGTCTGGTAAGTAAAGTGTTTCCGGTGGATCAGCTGGTTTCAGAAGCAATCAGATGTGGAGAGAAAATAGCTGGTAATTCCAAACTTGTCTCAGCCATGGCAAAGGAAGCTGTTAACGCAGGTAAGACTTTCATTAAAGAAATGGTTGATACTTTTATTGTTAAAATATGAGCAGTATGTATTTCATGTATGACCTGCATTAGGTTCATGCAACCAAATCGGATTTAAAAGACACATACAGTCCTGTGCAGCCATTTAGAAACTGAGTTTTATTTGATTTTTTTAATTACAGCATTTGAACTGACTTTAGCTGAGGGCAATCGACTTGAGAAAAGATTGTTCCATGCAACCTTTGCGACGGTGCGTCACTTTTTTTCCACTTATTCATTTCCTTTTCTGAAGAAAAAGATGACTTCATTCTTGAACTTGCTGTGTTCTAATTTGCAGGAGGACAGAAAGGAGGGCATGACTGCTTTTGTGGAGAAGCGAAAGGCTGCTTTCCAGGACAAGTAAAATTGCAGTGGAAAATATGGTGATTTTTAAACCATTGTGTTTAGTTTGTGATCAAACGCTGTTATTAAATACTCTACTCTGCCTTAATTTTCTTACCAAATGTTTATGAAAAAAAGATTGATGTCTGAGTATTGTTGATTGTCTGGTATCACCTTGAAACCTTGCTGATAGATCAGAAATAGAGGCATCCATAAGAGTAACTGATTTAAACACTCGGTCAGGCTTTGTACTAATATATCTGTTAAGAGAGAGAGATTATGGCATTGCTATCTTAATTGTTTGTAATTACTGTACAACAATGTTAAAGTTTTGAAGAGTTTGTATGTAGATATGGTCATTATTTGAGCAAAAAGACATCGCAATTTCACTTTGTCCTCTCTAGGTGGTGCTGTGGGTGTATTTTCCTGTCACTTGTGCGGCTTATTCTTGAGTCAGCCTAATAAAGTCGCTGTAGTGGTGTTTCTGTAGTATTTTTAAAAAATATATATTTATCTGCTATTTGATGAATTATTTTAAGTGTAGTGTAATATTAAGTATAAGTAAGTATAATAATAATAATGATGCAAAATAAGATTTTATATGACACTGCAATCTATAGTGTTTTTAAATGCAGCGCAAAGCAGGTTTCACGCGAAATAGTAAAGTTTGTTTATAACTAGCGACAGAACTAACATATTCATAGAGAAAAGCTCTTAAAAATCATCTAGCCTTGTTCTTAGAAACAAGGTCATCACATAGGTTAAAATATCAATATAAGCTATCGAAACGATGATTTATAAATGAGCTAACTAAAATGTTCAGTTTATTAATACGCTCTAATTAATTTTTTGATAACCTGCTATTTGTATTCGTTTGACATATCGCAGCTTTTTAAACAAACCGCACAAACAGTTACTGATATAACTGTAATGTCGCTTAATCATAACTTTTATCAGTTGTCGGGTTAAAGATCACCAGAGAACTTACAACCCACTTTTACGCATTAACCGCCGACTATTTCTGTGAAATACATCGTCCAGAAGGACCACAGCAAATGCAATTAAAGGAAGAGGCTATTCATCTCAATTGCACATCAACTGAGAGCATTTTCTCACTTGAAAATCTCGGCTTTATTTTCGCACGGCGTCTTTCCAAGCACTCTCAAAAGTCCATAGCCTAATTGATTTTAATTTTCATTCAATATTCCCCCAGACTCCAGCTTTCTTCTCAGCCCCTGGAACAAAACTTTTAAAAGAAGAGAAAAAAAACCTTCTCTCCACACACCGCAACAGCACAAAGGTCTCCTTAAAGACAGCAAAAGAGAGGTTCCACTTTGAAGTCTATCCCCTGCTAACGAAAGGTCAAAATAATAAATGTAGACCGAATTGAGGCGCTCAGCGCAGACAAAAGAGGCAAAACGTTACATTTTGGCAGAGGCAGCTCCTCATAGCGTGATAAACTCATTTAAAAAAGCAGAACCAAAGAGAGAGCAGCATGGTTCCTCGGTAAAAGAAAAGAGCTTTGAACTGATCAGACAGTCTTGGCTCCTCCGAATGTCCTTTCTTCCATCAGTCTTCCATCTTTCCACTTTCACTCTACATTTCGCAGCTGCAAAGCCTCCACACACCTCTTTTGGAGCAAATTTCCCTGAATTACAACCACATCAGCAGCAGTTCTTCTTCATCAGTAGCAGCTGCACGTCTAGGTGTCGTTCTTCATTTAGACGCGAGTTTACTTCAATTAGCTTTCTAAGTTCTTTTTTTAGATACTAGATAAGGGGTAAAAAAAATGTCTTAATGACATTACAATTTGTTTAGACAGTTAATACTTTATTTATAAGCACTGGGTCTTGCAGGAATTTAATTGAACGCTGTTTTGAACAAAGCGGCAGGGACAATAATGTACTAAGTTGCAACTGCACGCGCAGAAGGCATGTGCGCGCGGATCTTTGAAAACCAGTTAATCAGCAAATTATGGGCTTGAGTACAAGGATCTTTCCTCAACACTTTATACTACCTTAAGTTTTATATCAAGTTAGCCTGTGGTTCACACTGCGCAAAATTAGCCTACTGTCTGGTCGTCGGAGATTCAGAGTTATGCATTTAAATAATGTGAATGAATATTATATTAAAACACCTGTTGATCTGCTATGCATTATTTTAAGTTCTATACGATTATTATTTTTAGGCTGTTTTAGCACCGTCACTGATGCTGTTCGGTCATTTTAATGGATAGGCTAGTATTTTGCTAATTAATCATTTATATATATTTTAAAAATAAATGCAAAAATAGGCTAACTATAAAATACAAATAAAGAAAATTGGTATAATGACCTATCTAACGATTCTATGTTAATGGTTACCTCTCCCAGAAAGGTCATTTATGTTTGCTTTCTGATAACTCTTTTTTTTTTTTGCATTCTGGTTTCTGAAATAAAGTGATAATAAAGTTATACAAAGGCAATGCTGAAAATGAATGTGACCTCTCGTTCTGAAACGGCAAGTAACATTAGACCTATATGCATAACCATGCTTAAATATAACATAAATACTTTAAAGTCGGCAGCTGTTATGAG
>JAUMHQ010000070.1:10966710-10980957 GCA_032361165.1 Enteromius paludinosus
GCAAGTAACATTAGACCTATATGCATAACCATGCTTAAATATAACATAAATACTTTAAAGTCGGCAGCTGTTATGAGTACCCAGAGGTACGCAAATTACGCAGGCTATTCCAAACCGCAGGTTGCGCTAGAGACGTACTGTAGATCTACCAATTAAAATACATATACGGGTCACATGATTCTCCACAAACTCTCGTGATCTGTCAATGCTTTGAAATGGTTAAACTAAAGGGAATCCCGTCGATACTTACGCCTGAATTATTGTATGTTTTGGCGCAAATGGGTCATGGAGATGAACTAGGTAAGTCGTTAATGAGATCACCTTTTTACCAATGTCACGCCAGCCTTCTGAAAGCTTCTGACGTGCTTGTGTCACGCACGAGATATCGGAATGAATATAAGACGGTATAGCCTACCTGTTAGGATAAATGCATCCTGTCATTGGTTTATAAAAAGTTAGAAATTATATAAAAACGCCGCGGATAAATCCCAGCCCGTGCAGTAAAGCGGGAAGTCGCATTGTTTTGGCAGAGCTCCGTGCTGCGTTACTTGCGCTTTCATTTCGATCATCAAAATGTCACTCAAAAAACTTTGTAGGCTGTCTCTCATAAAAATGTCACATTTTTATTATCTCTAAGCCAAAGCGCATATCCGCATATTCGACTCCCGCTGATGTTGAAAAGCGTTGATTTTCTCTGAGTGGGTCTGGTTTGTCTTATGAACGCAGACATCAGTTCAATACTCTGTGTATGGATTGACATGTATCGCTTTTTTCTAGTTTTTGCAGACGCAAATTTTCCAACCTCATCTGTTTGTAAATGTGGTCCAGTGGAGATAAGAGCGGATGGTATGTGTCCTGCGAGCACGTAAACGTTTACAAATTGTAGCAGATATTATTTCTACAATGAATTGTTAATAATTATTACATGCACTTTCGCAGTTAAAAGAAAAAAAAAAGGTTTTGCACATTTCTTAGACTGTTTAAAATAAATCTCATGTTAACTTTTTATGGTTTTACAGAAGAAATGATAACTGATCATTTGTAGCTCAGGTTATTGTAGTTCCTAATCTAGGCTACTCAGCCCAAAATAATTATTGATATGCAAATTAAATTTTTGTCACTGATTGATGTGCATTTAGTTGTTTAATCAAATATATGTTTTTTTTTATATATAGGTGTAGGTATACCAGAACTTCTGAAGGCAGTACTAAAGCTTTTTCCTCTTGATACCTATGATGATCCGGTGGGTAATCACAGTTGTATCATTATCTGGCTATCTATATATATATATAGTTAAACCACAAATTTCACCTCAGTTTGTTAATATATGTAACTTATCATAATTCTAGAATGTGTCTGACATTAAAAAAGGTCTGAATTGGTAGGCAGCTGTCATGGACCTTGTGGAGAATGACAAATTAAAGGGGCTGCAAGTGCCGGTATGGGACCAGTACTCTTACCTCCTGAAACAAGCAGGATCAGATGTAAGCTATTATATACATAAAGGGTCATAATTCATATGATGAAGAGTATTCATCACTGCTTAAATTATATTTGACCAAAATAGGTTTTCAAAAGTTATTTCAGGACATAAAATATTATATACTGTGTGTGTATCATATATAGAGTGAGCGAGAGGGTATATCACATTAACTAAATGTTTTTAAACTTTGTCTTAAAATTTTTTTTTTTATTTTTTTTTTTCAGGGTAACTTCAGGTTTGTTGAGCGGTTTGCATTTTATGAGCGTGCCAAGAAGTCATTTGCTGTAGTGGCAACTGGGTGAGCATTTATTTATGATCTAGGATGGGGCTGTTTAGCTATTAAGTTATATTACATTTATATTTAAGAAAAACAACAGATTATCTTTAACTCTGTCTGACAGGGAAACAGCACTTTATGGAAACCTCATAATCAAGAAAGGTGTCATTCCTCCTGGTGAAGAGTGCTAAAAGAAGGCTGTTTGAGAGTGTTTACACCAAATTACTGTAAAAAAACACACAAACAAAATACCTTTGCATTAAAAAGATTGTAAATATAAATTGAATGCCATCCTTTTAGATTTTCATTACGAAAATGACTGTTCATAATTTTCTGAAAAAGTACAAAGAATGTTCTGTTCATATTTTCTATAATGTGATGATGTAAAATAAGCAATAAGACCATAAATAAACAGAGAAAATCATACAATAAAACACAATTTGAAAATACATTTTTCTTTCAATAAAAGTTTTGTGAAATTAAAGTTAGCTCTGTTTAAACTTTAAAGATTTACTCTTCAAGTTTAATTATACCTGGTCAATTTTTGCTTTTCATGTTTAACAGGTGTAGCTCAGTCCCCACCTGCACATTTCATTTTGTTGCCCATTGTTCAGCAAATTAACAGCAGCTTAAATTCAAAGGGAATTTCAGGACATGTGAATGTTCTTTTGTCAGGACAATTGAAATGTTTGCTTTTCTTCTACCTTAAGTACTTTTTATTTATTTTATTAACATATATTTCATTTACTCCGTTACTTCAAACTGATTCTATAAAAAGACATCCGGTTTATTCATTATGGTCACAGTCTTCTCAGTATTGAAACGGTTTTCCTTCTATGTTCAATTAGCTATATTAAAGAAGAAATCATAAAAACCGCATGTTATTCTAAAAGTTAGAAAACAGATCTACACATAATGAATTACCATCTATTACAATCTTTTAGATATGACATGATTTAACTTATCATTGCTCATGATAAAGGTGATCCAGGTCTACCTCTGGCTCTGTGTGCACCCTTTTAGGGTGAACAGGGAATATATTCACCCTCAGAGCCTGCTGGTCAGACTGATCTTCTTTAACATCTGCGTGGTACAGGTCGTCTTTGTCCTCTTCAGGGCTTGAGTAGATGGGCCTGACATTACCTCCAATTACATCCTCCTCTTCTCTCATTGGCTCTTCAGCTACACCAGACACGCCATGGTATAGATAATCCCTATCTTCTTCTGGTTTGTCATACATCCGTGCCTGATCGTGTCCCAGTGGCTGAAAGTACTTTTCAGGCTGTTTTGCATCAGCTGGATGTTTTATGTCAATGGAGTGGTAGAGAGCATCTTTATCCTCTTCAGGTCTGTCATATTTCTGCTGTATTTCTTCTTTCACGGCTTTCCAGATCAACATGTTGGGATCGATGTGAGAATCTGTAATGTCCATGTCCTGTGGTGGCTCCACCTCCTTCATTCCCAGGATCATCTTTCCATTGGGATGATCAAAACTATAATGGATAATATCTTATTTCAATGATTTGTAAATATACTGATTTATAATATACAGACATATTTAGATCCTTCACAGTGTGCAGAAGGCAAGACTTACTCTATAGTGTCCTGAACTGCTTTGCCCAACACTTTTTCCTGCAGGACAAATGTAAAAGTAACACTTTAAATGTATTCCTTTTTCATATGTAAAAGCAACATGTCAAACATTAGCTTATAGATTATTAAAATATTTTTTATATATAATTCAATAAAAAAGACAAAAGTGTACGACCTACTCAGACATCACAGATTTATATATTAGAAAGTTGATTAAAATGAATGTTAAATTCTTCACATCCTTTTCATCTTGCTCAAAATGGCAAGACGGGTCAGGGCAGACCTTGTACAAACAGTTGTAATTAAAAGCGACTATAGCCGTTGTTTATTATTTTTCTTTTGTAACTTAAGACAGTCAAAATATTTAAGATATTTATCTGTAAATTAAGAGTGTCCATATTAAACACAAACCTACCCTGGACCTGTATGGCTTGGCTGAAGTGCTGAACAGCAGCACTGATAAGCAGACTAGAACAGAAAACCTTTAATGTGGGAAACAAGACATTAGCTAAGAGTAAAAAAGAACAACTATTATAAGATATCCATATAACAGTAGAGCTCATCAAAACTCACCTGATCATAGTGGTTCCTCATACAGTGACATTCACAAAGAAATGTGAAGTGTGTTTTACTTGGAGCTAATGATAACTGTCTTACCTGTAATAAAGATCAAGGGTCAGCAATAAAGTGACTTTAGGTCTGAACTTGACAAGGAATTCACTTTTTCTTGTGACATGCGAGTGTGGGTGTGTATATATATATATATATATATATATATATATATGAGAGAGAGATTGTGTGTGTGTGTGTGTAATATATTCATTCATGTATATTGTAATTATTTATTAAAATAAACATTATGCAACGCTGCGTTTATAGACAATTTGATATTTTCTGCACTTCATGCCAAACACTGATATTACGTAATATCTATCGTTATAAATATTACCTGTCAACAGCAAGTCGAAAGTACAGTACAACTGAAAACAGATAATCATTCGCCGTTATCTGCCCTACAGTATATGGCGAAGATTAATAAACGATGCGCGTGTAGATGACAAGGTTGCAGGGAATCGGCCTTTGGACTAGGCTACAGACTATAATTTTTTTTTCATATTGAATGTATATAGAAATATATGGAGACACATTAAGATCGATTTCGAATATTTAATAGAGTAACAATGATTTAATAGTAACACGACCAAAGTTAATAAGGAATAACGTAAAACCTGTAGCATTTTTATTCAACAAAAAAAAAATCCTAACGTTTTGGTTTTAAACATGTTTGAGACAGACATCCGACAACTAGACGCGAGTAAATGCAGTAGGGTCAGGTTTGGGTTGAGGATTAAGGATTAAAGGTTAGTTAGACTTCGGGATTCTGCCAGGGCTCCAGCCACCCAAGTGGTGCTCTTTTCCCAAGCATCAAATAAAAACACGACCCTGCAGTCACGGGGTTACATGGAGCAGCGACGCAAGATGCACATCAACTCTTGAAATGTTATCCATCATATCTGTTTAGCGTATAACGTTTATGATGTATGTGAAAACTATAAACAGGTGACTAAAAGTAACTATTTAAAAACAAAAAAAACACATCTGTTTTTGGAGTAAATTGCATGTTGCTGATTTGCTAATTAGCCTAAAGAATATCCAAACAGGTACAAGAACTGAAGACCAGTGTGAATGTTTTGATGAACAGCAAATCATTTCTGTCTGGGGTCCAACGCTGTAAAAGTGGAAGTTATTTTGTGATGAATTTACTGTATGCATTAGTTTACTATTTTTGCTTTGTAACATTCAAATTTTGTAGCCTAATCCTTCAGTGGACAGCTGCAACCAATAAATCACACTAAAAAGCATCGGAGACCCTGAATTGGAGTTGATTCACGTTCCAAACATTGGTGCGTGATAGGCCGCACAGCATCATATTCAGAAAGCCCCTTTGAAAAAGCGATTGCTATCCCACAGTGACTAACGGCACCCGTGCAGACGCTCTCATCTCCCACGGTACTGAGTCAAAAATCTGTGCAGCAGCAGCAAACAGCGTCTGACTGTGCGGCATGAGACTGAGGGCAGACGAGCGCTCTGTGATCTTAATGCCAAGTGCTTGGCCTCATTATTGGGCTTATTGCAGGATCAAGAGCGAGATGATGTTTACTCACGGCTCGAGTGCAGACAACTTGAGTCACGGGCTCACTCTCACCTGGAAGGCTGTTTCAAAAGGCTCTCAGCACAGGAAATGTGGCACCTGAGATCCTCGCATGAGGAATTGATTCCAGTCAGTATATTAACAAAGCCTTCAAGGCATCTCTGTAGAAAACATTCTCCTTTTCTCACCACTGTGACTGTGCATACCTGTAATTAGACAGATTGTAATTTTAATACAGCCGAAACCTGTGGGGCCCCATACTGTGCTTTGATGCTCGTTTCACAGCCATAACACTCGAGCAGTTAAAAAGGAGATCGCTCAAACCGGCTTGGTTAATGAATACAAATGATGGCATTATCTCCGGAGTTACATAGTCTTGTGGGCTGTGTTATGATGTCTGCTTGTTGTTCTAAATGAATGAAGATTTGTTTTGCTCCCCTCACAAACCATGACTAAAGAGAACACGTTTGCTTATTTGGTAACTTTATGAAGCAGACCAATGCTGTACAAACCACAGGACATAGCAAAGAAGAAAAACATAAGTGTAACTTAGAGGAATCTGAGAGGATAATGTGTGAATCAACTGAATGTCGGTCATGCCTTTTTTAAACAAATCCATTTTAAACAATGGAGAGAATTTCCATTCAAATATTCAGCACACATGTAAAGAAGCACGCTGAAAAACACCACATTGAACCAGACAAGTGTATGGGAAACGACTTTGAAAATTACTAAAACATAAGAAATAAAAGGTTTACTTCAGAATATATTAAATAACCTGATTCTACAAAACAGCGTTGTTGTTGCCATCGATTTTAAATATGCAATTCAAATACAGTAATGCACAATATCAAAATGGTAACCAAAAACAAAAATGTATTTGACATATATTAATTTCATATTTCACATATTTATTTAATTTGAATGCTAAGTAACTACATTTAAATGTTTATGTGCTTAAAAAAATACCCTGCAATTGTATTTTAGTAGTGAACTGGTACTGAACGTCTGCTAAATTGGAACTAATTTTTAATGTACTTTAATTGTGGGAAGAAATATTTAGTATATTTGATTGTGCTGAAGTGGGACTACAAGAATACTTCAGATAAACTTTAAATATCTTGTATTTAAAGACCGATATTATTTAGAGATCATGCGGTCCTCATCAGTAATGTATGACATTAAAACACATTTGATATTTTTCTAATATTGTACACCAGTAGTACTATACATATAAGTTTAATTCACTTAGTCTCAAGCGATATATGTCAGTACTTGTGTTAATAAATCTGAACTATACTTAATTTAAAATAAATGTATTACTTTTTTTTACTGGGGAAGTTTTTAGCTTTTGACATTTCTTGTGGTGTACTTTCTTGCATGTTCAAATGAGTTGCTGCAGCGTTTTTATGGTTATGAGGGTTATTATTTTAAGGTCATGAGGGTTATCAGTTATCTTGATTATTATAATGATTACTAAAACAAAAAATCCTAAGCGTCATTACGCTAAATCTGTTTATCAGAATAATATTTTTATTGTGTGTGAGTGTGATCACCTTTCTGAAGTGAAGCCAATAATCTCTTTACACAAATATGCTGATACTGGTTAAAAGTTTACTTTATCTTTGCAACTGATTTTCTTTACCCAGAAGTCCCACTGTAACATTACCTACCTTTTAGGTCATTCATAGTCTGCTATTTTTATTTTCATTTTAATATAAGGACCTTCAGAAGGCATCTGTTGTCAAAGAGTGTAAATTATCTCGCATTTCAAAATACTGTCTAAAAACAAATGCATTTTAAACAATAACAAATTATTGCCTATTTTCTTTTGTTTAATACCAAGTTTTGCCTTCTGTTCTTGTGCAATGTCACGCGACTAATTTATCTTAATAACAGAATAAACTCAGAAACTTATACGCGTATAACTTAAAATAACACTTTGTGCAAAAGGGCATCAATAGTAATTTCTGGTCCTGTCAGAAATGTGCTCCACACGGCTGATGAACAGCCACACCCAGCCAAGCTGGATTTAATTAAATTGACACTGCTGTGCCTTTTCTCTCCATCAGCCGCACAGTTGCTGAGTGACGGACTGTAGGAGCTAATGGCCCACGGCATGGAACTAAATTAAGTGCTACAAAGTATTTATTGGGGCCAGTTATGTGGACCTCGTGCTTGATCAAGCACCTTCTCTCGTTGCCAAGGTAATCATGGTTTGTATATAGAAACATTTTGGGAGAAAGAAGCTCTAGAGTGGTTGTGTGAAGATCAAAGACGACACTTGGTAAACAAAAACTAGAATAATCGGCAGCATCTCGTGATCAATAAAACTTGAATGTGCCCAATTAAGACAACTGCTAATCGTGCCCACTTAAAAATTTCATTTCATTGAACAGCAAAGAATACACATTGCATGTAGACACTAGAATGTTTATGTACTCACTGTCGTCACAGCTATTGGGTTGCCAAACATTAAAATCAATGCAAAATGTTTTTGATTCCTCGGTCAAAAATGAAGAGCGTTCGCTGAAATGCAAAAAGATACAAAATTAAGTACTTACTTAAAAAGTGAATTATGCTTATCGAAAATGGGTTGTGTGTGTTGAGACAGAGCTCCTCAGAAGTGCCTAATGCAACAAATTTACTACAACAAACTAGCTGATTTATTAATCAACACGACTGCGTGAAACCCTTAACCACAGATGTCAGCAACATCATCGCAGCCATATTTCCATACCCCAAACACCCACACAAACCATATGCCTTGTGTAGACATGATGAGTTATCAAATCTAAATGAAATATCTTGATTTAACAGCAGCACAGACATGCATTTTTCTCTCATAACTTTCAAGGGCCGACTAGATATGATCTCATTTACTCATAAAATGTAAACCTGGATTTATTTTTCTTGGGCTCAGTCCAAACTCCCACTGTGTATGTTCGTCTTTGAGTCTCTCCAGGAATGTTCCAGAACTCTGCGCTGCTCAGTCACTGCGGCTAACAGAGAAACACGAGTTCTGTGTGAAACTCTGCCCGCGCTCACCGTCGCCTATAGAGCGCTACAGCACATTTACACGGCGCACACCACTGGGATTGTTTTTACTATCATTGCGGATGTTCAAATAAAGCAGAATTAACTGCAGTATGGCAATAACACACATTTTATTGCTGTCGGTGTCAGAGGTACTGAGAGCTAAACGTACTCTGTGTGTTTACAGTGATGGTATTCCTTTTCATATTCTGTAAACCCTCATTTTAAGCTTGGCCTGCACCAAATATAAGTCAATTTTTAATTTTTGACTAAATCTGTGGACGACGAGGCACAGTGAAAACAAGCTGATTGATTTATTTGTTCTGGCTGCACATTAGCAGTTGAACACTATTTGTTTTAGTTGGTCAAAGAGCAGTCTGTGGCATTGGACTGAGACAAGTATGTTACCTACATTCCTTCATGGATGCAACCCTAGCAAAATTGCTCGCCTCACTTTAGGAGTCAATGTGTCACCCAAATCTGCCTCTGTTCAGCATCTCGCCAATTAATGTGGATCACTATTTTGACGTGTCCCTGTAAATCTGTGAAACCACAGCTTGTATTGAATTGTCAAAGCCAAATATACTTTGGGTACATTAAGGGCTAAGTGGCAGCAAATGATATTTACTGGTTCATGCTCTCTAGTTCTAAAGGACTTAGTTCATGCCAGATTTGATTGGCTTTGATTACTCAGCATTCATGACATAGAACCCCCTAATTTTCAGTCTAGTTGATGACGGTGCATTTGAACATGGTAACTGATTAAGTGTTTTCATCTTGTAGTAAAATACAACAGATATTTTCGATATATTATTAATATGAATGTTCTAGAAATTCTAACAAAATCAGTTAATGTAATTGTTATATATTTTGGCTGCTATGAAATTACCTTATTGCTGTATAATTTTTTTTAATGGTTTAGTATGATTCTTAGATATTTTTATTGCACATTCAAAGCAAAAAATCGAAAAGTTTATAATAAAAATGCAGTAAAGGAGGAATCTAAAATATTGTATAAAAATATAATATAAATAATATTGTATAATATAAAATGTGTCATTCCGAGTGTGTTTAAATGTTTCAGATTAAGTAAAAATCCGGGTTTGAACATGCTCATTTACTTAAGGAAGATGGACTAGAAATTAATGTCTCTGATTCTGCAAAGCAAACTGAAAAAGTAATAGCTTTAAATAATCAGACATCAGTTACAATCTGAAAATCTTTACAAATCACATTGGCTGGAGGTACACCTTTGCGTTTGTGAAAGGGGAAGTTGTTTGGAAGTCGTTCAAAAGTTTTGTGACTGCAAATGAAAAACAGTAGCAGACATGAACACCACTAACTTCCTCCTCTGAACGAAGGATGGCTCCATGTCGTCTACTTCTACTGTATGAAGGTTTGCCTATATTGGATCCATGTGTGTCAGTTTTCCCTTGGAGGCTTGGGAGACTCCACTTTCTAAACATGCTGCCACCCAGAGGACATGTACATCTCCATGTATTGCAAAAACTGGTGGTAGAACTTGCCCAAAAGCGAAGCACTTCAACAGATAATGACATATTCATATTGAAACCTGAAGAGAGAGGGGGAAAGAGAAAAAAAAAAACACTTTTTAATTTGGACAAAAACTAAACATTTATATGGCAGATCAAAGCATTGACTGATTGAAGAGACACATGGTGAAACTGATATAAAGAAAAACTGTATCCAAAAAGAACATCCATTAAACGTTTAGAAATTCTTAACAAATATGTCACAATAGATTTAAATGTTACATTTTTTATTATATACATTTTATTGCGTAACCTATATAATATATACACACTGAAAGATGCATACAGTTACAAAACAGTTTTTTTCTAAAGTGGAAAAATTGAGTCCTGTACCTTTTCAAAATCCCAATATAATCATTAAATGGATTTAAAAACCATTAAATTAGCTAAATCTGTTTGGAAGGGACTCGAAAACCCCTTTCGTTTATTAGTAAACAATCTATCCAAAACTAAGCATAGCTAATCTCTAGCTTTCATCATCGTAATGGGAAGAACAGTAATTGGCTACTTTGTTTGACCTACTTCAGAGCACAAATATTGTCATTAGTCATAGACCAAATCCTTTAATGACATCCTGTCATTATGCTGAAGCTAATATGCTAATGGTACAAATGAATTATAAAAGAGCAGAGTTGGTTTTCATTAGCGTTCGGCTCTTAGTGAATAGCTGGGGTACAATGCTTTAATCTAAACCATGCGTGCTTTCATTTAAACCGTGGAGAAAATGAGTGCCAGCTCAGTTTGGATAAGGCCATTTCTGGTGAATCGCAGGCAGGGGATCGCAGTTGGATTTTGATTTTTGTTATGTTAGAGTAATTATCAGAATACTCCGAGCCAGCCTGAGCATTGGGTAAATCACGCGGGGTGATATTTTAACAAATAGCCACAATTAGTGGAAAACCGCTTCGTCACAATCAAGCCGGAGTGACCAATTACACGTGTTCATGCGTTACTTACTAAAAAAAGCTGAGCTGCCGATCAGTACGGAGCGATTCGTTTGGATTCTGTGTGATGAAGTCCTCTGGAAACATGATGGTTGGTTCGTACATTTCAGTGCTAAAGAAAACGGTAGTGATTTTGTCACAGCCAACCACATTTAACAGTATCTTCACCTGCCGTGTTTGCTTGAGAATAATCACCGTGCCGTGAGAGCGGTGTAAAACCAGTGTTTTAAAATCATGAAAAGGAACAATAAAGAGTAAAGTGACTCGCGAGCTGTCAGCAAATAATGACTGCTGGCAACTAAGCGTGACACACTCACACTCGCACTGGCATAGGTATGGAGTCCGGTGTGTGCCAAGAATAAATTATCTGTCTGTAACTATTTAAAGGCAGTGTTATGGTGTGATTTATGCACAGAAAACTGCATTGTGGGCTCGAACATTTTCCAAGTGCTGCAGCTTGCAGCAATTTAAATTATATGGGGGGAAAACCACCAAAACGACTATTTGACTGTGGTCCCATATTGAAATTGATATATTTATATGGATTAATTTGGCTCAAAGGAGCAGTTATACATTTTTGAATCTATTTAGGGACTGCAACGGTCCTTCACAGTAAACATTTCACAAATTCTACACATGTGGAGTTTATGGGCCGTGGATGGCATAACTGAAACAGAGTAAAAAAAATGCTTTGATTTGTTTCAACAGCATTATTAGGCTAATTCTTCTTTAATTAACACTGCAAATGGCTGAATGTTGCATGAAATACAGCATGTGTGTACATATATCCTAAGGGCCAGATTGGGCTAATGCTTTCTGGACAACCTTCTTTTGTTCAGCTGTAATTTTCACATAAAAAGCACACGTACCATGTGACATAGACTAAATCACATGGCCTGTACATAAAGGTCACTTTTTCTTAAACTGATTATTTCCACATTTAATGGAAATGAAGGTTGATACGCTGCATTCGATGACTGATAAACTGTCAACTAAGTAAAAATGGAACCTTGAATAGGTTGATAATTGGGCCATTTTTCCTGGTCACCTCAATGGTGTCCTAATTTTCCTGAATTAACTGTATGTAAATTTTTCTCACAGCTGAAAGGAGATAAAAAAGCTGTTGGTCCTGCTTAAAAGAATCAAACTCTGAGCCCTTAAAGAAAATGAAAATGTGCTGAAAATGTATTCACCTTCAGACCATCCAAGATCTAGGCTGTAGAGGAGTTTTTTTTCCATCATAACAGATTTGGAGAAATTTAGCATTACATCACTCTGCAGTAAATGGGTAGAATGAGAGTTAAAACTAATTTCTTAGCAAACTGCAGCTAACGCACGGCTTCACAAGACATTTATTGGTGGACTAGAGTTGGGTGGATTGCTTGTGGATTATTGTGATGTTTTTATAATTGTTATTTTGTGTTATTTCAGCTGTTTGCACTCTGACGGCACCCATTCACCATAAAGGACCCATTTGTGAACAAGTGATGCGATTCCCCAAATTCATCTTCATCTTGGGTGAGTACGTTTTCAACCAATTTTCATTTCTGCGGGAGATGTTCTTTTACATTTTTTCCCATGTTTGTCAAAATTCATGTGACCAGCCCTCAGCCACTTGAAATTACATAAGTGTGAAAGCACTCTAAAATATGCATTCTCTCAAGGATGTGACCACAATGTTGGATGAGTTGTTTAGCCTCTGTGGTTTCCACCTCAGGTTTCCAATTGTAACAAGTACCAAATGTGAATCTTTTATTATTTATTCTTTAATATAGTGATAGAGTTTACCCATATTCCTTAGACAGTTAACATTACTTTGAACAGTCCTTGTACTTATCCACTAATCTGCATTTGGGCTAATTTGGCTAATTAGTACTGTAGAGGAGTAACTTTTTTATTGTAGCCACATTTTTCACACCAGAAAAAAGTATTGCTCCAAATAAATGAGATATTATTGGACAGAATTATAATGATTGGGGTTATTTATAGAAAAAATATTTTAAGTAACTCATACTGTATGTAGCTCATACTGTAGTTATGTAGTGTACAAAAGCTTTGCAAGTTTCAAAGTACACTAAATGTTTTGTCATTTTATTTGGTTATAAGTACTGCAGAGGATCTCATGAAACTCTGAAAGTATTTGAGCTGGTTGCAATTCTGCTTATGAATGTACTCTATAATAGAGAAATGCTGGGAGATTATAGTCATGGTCATCCACATACTATTTGGGTGTTATATTTTCTTTATTACCAAGTTAAAGAACGCAATGGAAATATGCATGCTTTGTTCTGTGGTAAATTGATAAGTACTGTCTTCAGTGTAAGCCAAGGCCGCAGTATATTTCCACATTTGCTAGGCATGTGTGAGTAATTAGAAATAACTCATTTGGCAGACTGTCTGGTAATAGTGAGGAAATCGGTGTAATGTTTGGCTCACGGACCTTGGGGCCATACAATTATCATTTACAACGTGTTTGTTTTTTATACACAACACGCCATTTGCTAGATACGCCTCATGTGATGGAAGGCTATCTTAATTCATTGCAACAACACCTTTAAATCTCTTTATGCTATGGGCCAGTGGAAAAATGAGTCGTGCAATGATTTAGTTTCAACATGGTTTCAATATAATAGATTATATTATCTCTTCTCACATTATTACAAATGAATATAAAATAACCGAACGCTGTTGGAGAAAGTCTCAGTAGTCTGTAAGATACTCGTTAAGATAATCGTTGCTTGTTATCTTGACTAACTTTGAGTTAACTTTACTGTGCATATGCCAGAGTCATTATAATTGGTGATTCTTTTAGTTTCCTTCACTGTAATCTTCAAATTTAACCTCCACATCCAAAAAATGGTTATGGTAGAGTAAAAGACCCTCTCAATTAAGTCAATGAGCAGTAATTAGCATAATTAGAAACCCTTCTAGCATATAATAAATACATATGAGATGGTTTAAACTGCATCTTAAAAGTGCAAGAATTACAAGCCATTCACTCAGACCTCCATGACTGATTGACGACAATATAAAACGTTATTATGATGAATGGGTCATGGTGTCTATGCAATGAAGTCACATTTGATTTTCATTCCAAAACATGCAATGGATGAACTTCACTCAGAAAAAAGACAGCCCTTCATCCAGCTACTAGAAGATGAGTGTCTAGCTAAGATTAACTGACAACACAGACCAAGACCAAGCAGCAG
>JAUMHQ010000070.1:10982371-10996289 GCA_032361165.1 Enteromius paludinosus
AAGTCCAATCAGTATAATCAATCACAGCTGGACTCAAATGAAGGTGTAGAACCATCTCAAGGATGATCAGAAGAAATGAAGCACCTGAGTTAAATATATGAGTGTCACAGCAATACTTAAGACCATGTGACATTTCAGTTTCTTTTTTAATAAATCTGTTTTTCTGCCAATATGGGGTGCTGTGTGTACATTTAATGAGGAAACAAAAAGAACTTAAATGGCTGCAATATAGCAAAGAGGGAAAAAATTTAAAGGGGTCTGAATACTTTCCGTACCCACTGTAGGGTTAAATAGGGTATAAATAGGGAAAGGTTAGGTTTAGGTCTAGGGATTGGGATAAGTCTATATTTTTGGACAGTAATGATGATCCAGGATCATGTCTTATTTGGCAAAATCACGGCCTCGGTTCATCTTCAGAACCTAAAACCAAAATTATGTAAATTTTTCAAAAATTCTGCTAATCAGTGTAATCAGCATTGTTTACATTCAGGGGAAAGAATGTAATCGTGGTACTCTCCAAAATGGTGGAAGACACTCTTGGGAAAGAAGAATTGTTCTATAAAGTCATTATTTTTATTTTCTTTGTGCACAAAAAGTATACTTGTAGCTTCACAAAATTGAAAATAAGCCATTGATGTCACATGGACCGTTGAACCAATGTCCTTACTATTTCTGGGTTCTGGGAACATTTCATTCAGGTTTCTTTGTATGAAGGGCCAGAGAGCTCTCAGATTTGATCATAAACATCTTAATTTGTGTTCCGGAGTTGAACGAAGGACTCACAGGTTTTAAACGACATGATGGTGAATAATTAATGACAGGATTTTGGGGAGAACTGTCTCTTCGGAGAACTAACAATATTTCTCTGTATCGTCAGAACAAGCTATTTTGTTGCATTAAATGCTAATGAGTCGCCCCTCTCTTCCGAGCTGCTCTCTGAAGGACTGTTTACTTTAGTCGAACTCATCATGAAACTCGGTAGATCATCTCGGAGTCCTTCTTGTCTACATCTGCTCCGTTGGTGAAACAACGTTGGACTTTTGACAATTCCTTTCTGTGCTGAATTGCTCCTGTCAATCAAAGAATTGTGGGAGGGGCCTGACTGTGTGAGTTCAAAACAACAACAAAAAAGTGTGTACTAGAGGATGGATACCCGACCCGAGCCCGACGGTACCCGGCTGTACCCGACGGGCCGGGCCGGGTTTGGACAGATATTTAGAAAGGATGCTCGGGTTTGGATCAGGCTCGGTCACATCAGCGTGAATGTGCGCCTGTGTTATAACGGCGCTTTTTGCCCCGTGTGCGCTGATGCTTTCATCTGTTGACATTTCCAAACGCCTTCCTACAGTTGCTTAATAAAAGTGGGCTTTCCACACAAAAAAAGTGCATGTGTCATTAGTATGAGAAAAAAAAAAAGATTTTAACTGTGTCGGTCTTGGATCGGGATAAGACGCGGGCCGGGCTCGGGCAGAAAAATGCGTCCCGATCCGCACTCTATTTTGTACACACACTGCCAACACACATTTTAGTTCAAACTATTTGTAAAAATGCATACCATCTAATGACCCTTTTAAAACCACTTATTGTTCCAGAATATGGCTCTGAATAAATAATTAAATTACTAGACTGAATTATAATTATTGCAAGAATTTCTAAAAAAACCAAATAACCATCTTTTTTGTTTGTTTGTAGCTCATAGCGGCTAACAACCCTAATCTTTTAAATATAGCTTGACAATATCTCGACTAGGATTAGCTTGAAACCAAACCAGATTTAAGTGTTAATGGTTGTAAAGCAGAACTCAACAGGCCTTTTAGAGACGTTCCTTTTCAAAACAAAGTCATTTCCATCCATTTGTGTTAATAATGAACAGAGATCCGTTCAAGCATGACAACAGGCCCACATATTATTTCGGATCTCATTTGCTTTGAGCTCCACAGGAGCACTGGGCAAAAAAGTGTAAGTGGAGCAGTTGTATTATCAGAGGCCCTAACTCATCTTTAGGGGAGTTCGAATCTGCCCATTGTCTGAGAAGAGGAGTGAGCCCCCACACTGTGGCGCCATGCATTTGAATTGCTGACATGGCAGAAAGCTGTCTGGGTCACAGAGTCACCTGGCACCAGCGGTAATGGCCGCCGAGGCCGGGCGATTGGTGGGGGGGTGGGATTTGAGGGTGTGTTACGTACAGCCGCTGCTGGGCATCGAGGTCATTATGGCGATGCTGAAATGCTCCCCTTCTCCTCGATGACAGGCCAATCTTCCTCCAACAATACGGTGTAATTTGTGAGGGGACCTTGCTGTGAGAGTGAGGATGGGTAATTAAGGGAAGAGAGGACAGTCAGGGACACACACAAGCCAACAGTGATGACAGCCATCAGCTGACTGCTGTATGGAGCCTTGTTATATGCTCCATCATCATGGAACTAAACGCTCCCTTGACCCAGCGATGAGCTCGGAGTGAAGCTCAGTGGGGCGGGTGGCTGAGGGGGGCCCTTCGGAGCCTGTTCTTCTCGGGGGAGAGAGATGAACCAGAGAGAACAGAGTGGGGAGCGTTGTCCCCCGGCTTTCTCGTACGTGGGAAAAGCCTTGGAGTTGTACGACGGGAAGTTATTATGAGGCCTCGTTCAGACCCCCCTCCATTACTGTTACTGCCCAACAAAGCCAGCTCAGTCCCAGAGCCCAGCACTGACATGTTGTGGCTGAGCTCTCGCCACAGTCCTAACTGCTGAATTAGGAACTTTCATTTGGCTATTAAGTCATGAATGGGATCTTCCCTCTACTGGCTCTTTAAATGTGAGGGCCTTTATGCTTTTCAGGGGAGTTTAGGCCCTATACTTAGGGGAAAATGATTGGCTCTATTGTGGACTGAGATAATCTCTCTTGTCACTTAACAGCTCAGACTGCAGTCAAAGAAACAGCACAAAAGTCCTATTTATTGAAAAGGCCATCTCTAACACTAATACACAGCTTGGTACCCATTTGTGTACTAAATGGACATTAAGCTGCTTAAGAACAGAATATGATACGACGATAAGCAGTAAGGGTAGTTACTGTCCATGTGTTCATGGATCCTGCTGTAAATCTAACATTTACTTGCTTTTTTTATTAAGAAGGTTACAACTTAAAAAAAAAGCAATAAGTCATGAGATCCAACCTTATTTGCAGTAAACAGTTTCAACTATAAGATAGACTGGTAAAGTTAGAGCAAAAGAACAAAATTAAAAGGTTTTTAATTAATTGCATTTTATTCAGCAAGAAAGCATTAAATAGCTGTGCCAGATGTGACAGTAAAGGTTTTTTCTTTCAAATAAATGCTATCCATTTAAACTTTCATTTCATAAAATGTTCTAATATGGTTACTATTTTGTGATATTACAATATTTTCAGCTTTGCCATGACTGAAATGAATTACATTTTTAAATGTTTTAAACAGTTTAGTTATTTTGGATTGGCTACTTCACAATATTACTATTTCTGCAGACTACAATGTGGTCTTTGTGAGTAATGAAACATAAAAATACAAATAATTAAACAATACATTTTATTCTATCCTTATTTTAAAGCTATATTTACAGTTCACAGGAATGCATATACATTTCAATTGAAATATATGAGTAGTTGTTGTACTTTATACACAGTGTTAGTAAAGGAAAGAACGCAACATTCAGACTGGAGGCCTTTTATCCTTCTTCAGTGAGAATGGAGCCTGTTATTTGGATTGTTCTGAACAGTGTTTATGGTTAATCACAGTGGCCAGAGTTCATCACACTTGAGGTTTAACATCATCTCACTGCCCCCACAAGGTTTAAGTGGCTTCTATCTTTCTCCAGTGCTTCACACCAGAGCAGATACGATCCATATGAGTGTGTGTGTCTGGAGCTGCTTGGCACAGTCATGGGCAGACTGTGGCTTCCCCCTCACAGACAGCGCACTTTCAACCACACTTCAACCCTCATATTCACCATGAGACCACTGATCTGCTGACAGATACTTGATTTACGATTGCTTTGCAGATTTTTATTGCAAATGTTAACGTGACACAAACCACTCATGGAAGTCCTTTTGGCATTGGCGGTGATGGCTGTATTAAAGTACTTATGTTTTGCAAAAGCAATGGCTTAATGATATGCTTTATGCATCATCTTCTCTGCATTTTGGGTCCTGTTCTATAAATGATGACATTGCGTCAGTCATCTAATCCAGAAACTCTGTATCTCTTAAAGGGACAGTTCACCCAAAATGAAACATTCTGTCATCGTGTATCGAATGATTTCTGTGTTCTGCAGAAGAACGAAAAACACACAGTCCTAAAAATAGAGAGGTTTGTAATGATATAAAAGAAAGTTTAGGGGTCCAAAAAGAGACTTTCTGCATGTGTACAGTTTTTAGAAAAATCTTAATATTGAAAATATTGTAATAATCTAAAAACCTTTTTCATTATAAAGAACATTTTGTGCAATAGAAAGTTTCAACTTTCTTCATGTAACCATCAGTGCAAATAAATGAAAGATGGAAGAATGAGGGTGAATAAATGATGACATCATTTTGGGGTGAACACCAGGGCTGTAGTACTGGAGTCCGAACATTTTTCTATCGTCTCGGAACCGACTACAGTACCTCTGCATCAGGACACACAGATCGGATAACATTCCAATCACGTTTACACCTGTCTGTTCAGTGTATGTGGACAACATCCGGGTACATATCGCATGTTAATGTCAAGTGTAAACGCAGCCTCTTCTGTTTTAGCCTGCGCTCCGGTGGCGTCTGCCGTTGCTAAGCAACCATGACCCGCACTCTCCATGAAGACGAAGAACTCTCAGCAAAGGATAAATGGATTTCCAGTACTAAAAAATCCCTTGCAGTAGCTCTATTTATGTATTTAAAAAAAAATGGCTACTCTTGTTCAGCAATGATCAGCTGTTTCTCCATCTCGGCTGAGCTTTCAATGTTGTCACGGGAAAGGATGAAGCTGGTTGGTTGGTTCTTGTCACATGACCCCCGGTACACTTGCTGTGTTGAAAGTTAGGTGTTTCTAATTTAATTTATTTATTAATGTCTACACACACCCCACCCCTAAACTTGCCATTTACAATAATGAAATACTAATTATTATTGTACTGCGTGACACTGCATTTATGTGCGCATGCCCAGGAGCGCCAAACATATGCAACGCGCATCATCATATCCCGAGCTTTGGGTGAGCTTGCTGTGCGAAGGCATCAATCATTAATTTTTAACCACAGACACGATGTCAGCTTACAGCAGCATTATACAGTATGGGTTTACAAACCACAGAGAATTCTTTGACACGGCACGGAAGAAGAACCTTAACCCAATTGAAAATTTTGCAACAAAACTGTTGCAGAAACCTGCCTCCAACCCTAATTAAACACACTTGAACCAACTAAACAAACTTTTGCTAGACACACTAGAAACTTCCAGATAGGTGAGCTAAGGCCAGTTGGAAATAAACTCTAGTTTGGATACCCCTGTTATTTTGCACATGCTTTTTAATCATTAAAAAAATAATAATGCAAAATGAGATATGCTGTCTCTCGCGTCACATACATTACCAATACTTAAGTATGTGGTCTTGAAGAGGATTCTTTTTTTTATTTTTATTTGGACTCGGTTTTGACTTGGACTCGAAACTTTTGGACTTGGACTTGACTTGGACTCAAACCTCTTTGGACTCTGTCTTGACTCGTATTTGACTAGTCCTGGTCTTGGACTTGTCTGGGACTCGACAAAGCTGGACTTGACTACAGCTCTGGTGAACACTTATTTTAACACACAGCAGGTAGCACTGCCAGAACCTTCTGAGTTTGACATGTTCCTAGGTCACAACATTGTGATTGGCCAATCAGATTTGAAACCACAGTTTTTGTGGTGTTTAGGCTTACAATCAGTGTTTGGTGCTTGTCCGTCAGTATCATTCATCTTTTATTAAATCGGATTTTAGGGATTACTCATGGGTAAGGTTAGATTTAGGTAGTCAAGACTAAAGTTTTTGATTAAAACCTTCTAGATTCAACAGAATATGTTGATATAGGAACACGTCAAACTCAGCAAAATCAGGGCATGCAGTAGCACTGCTTCAATGTACCTTTGTGATAAACATGTTTTTAAAAAGTGTATATAAAATACACTTAACTGGCAAAATAAAGCAATAATGTAGCTGGTGGTGTGAAGCTGGACAGTAACTGTTGAAAGCTCAGTACATGCATAAAATACAGCCATGCCTACAGGGTGCCCTGCATTTTAACGTCCCCTTAATTAGGCTCTTTTAAAATGCCTAATTATACATTTATTGTAGTTCACAAACACACAGACGCACTCACACACACACAAACACACCTTCCCTGCCACAAACACATGCATAAACATATGGTAACGCTTAAATCCATTTAATAGCTATTTACTGTGATCTGTACTTTTTTATTTAAACACATTTTCCACTCTGCAAATGCTATTTTTTCATAAAACCACTTTTTTGCTGTTTTGAATTACAATATTATTGTGCCAGCACTTAGAACATTAGCTGTTACATCTGCGTGTGAAGTGATGCACTTGTGTATTGGAAAAAGTCAAACAACAATTACCTCCGTAAGGCTGGAAGAAGCTGATGTCAGGCTATCAGCCCCTGCTCTCCTTAGCAACACTGGGCCGCCCTGATAATAATAAACGAGACTCTCTCAGCGAGGAAAAAAGGCTCTTTGGCAGAGCGTGAATCATGCAGTTTTAATAAACAGTCATGAGAGCTGGCCAGGCTAAACCTTTGAGGTCAGCGGTAGTTCTGCCATCTACAGCGAGTCTCGATCACTACGTACTGAAGCCCCTCAAAAAATGAAACCTGACTCCACGGCAGCACAACGGGACATGTGTTCACTCTTACTCTAATGTGAAAATGGACACTCATACATTCAGCTGTGACCTGTTTTATGGTTTTACACAGTCACAGAGCCCTATAACCTCTAATGGGACACAAACCTGTGCCACAGAGCCATAACACTCCACCAGCTGTTTCACAGGGAGAGCGACGGCGAATCTTTAAGAACTTAAAATAAAATTACTCCGCACATGGAAGAGGAGAAGCAATGAGGAGCAGAAACACAAACACTTCACAGTCACTCTAACCATTAAACTGGTTACTGTATAGCTGTTGGACTTTTTCTGAAAACTGAAATCCTAGCATATTGCATCAGATTTTACTATCTCGGATTTATATGCAATATTTTCTTAGTAAAGAAGTAACATTTTCACGTACAAAATAGGTTTCATAAACAAGCATGCTACAAATCACTTTAAAATGAGCTCATAAAGACTCAGTAAATAATGTTTTGTTTAAGAGGATGACAGATACAACTTCAGGAGGCCTAAAATGGCCCATTAAGCATTTGGTTCTTTGTACTTTGGCAGGAGAATAACAGCTGGCAGGCTGGGCACTCCTCGTTTGGCGACTAAAGAGGGAAGAATTTGTTTTTTTTAAGGTAATTACTCAATTCAGAACTGACATGTACCTAATTGATATGGAATATGAAACTGCTTGTTAAATATTCTTTGCTATTGCAATCAATCTAATGAAATCAGATAATAAAAGTAAGCTTCACACCACATTTACATTTGAAGGACCTGAAAATGTTTTCATTATACTTTGCCCCACGGTATATTAAAGTATAAGTAAGTTAGGGTGTTCCATAATTCATTTGAATTAATGTTGCAGTAATATATGGCAAAAATGACTGATTGTGTCCTACTTTTCTCAAGACAGTAAGTACACTGTACAACACCACCTTTATATATATATATATAAAGGCATAGTTCCTGTCATACTCCACCCATAATTCCCAGACATTGTATAAGAAGTGATCTGTGGGTACAATTATCACACATCATGTCCTTGAAATTATGGAATGTGAATTGTACTCTGTGGCTGTAATCCCTTACTGATATTTTCAAACTATGTATTTTTGGCTGGAAGAAATGCACAACATTTGAGAACACCGTTTTTCATCATTTTCTTGATAGGTGATTAACTGGAGTTTTCCAGGAATCAAATGACACGCATTAACATGAGTTTTATGTCTATTCCTTTTTGTCCTTTGGCTGCTCTTTTGCTAACATGTAACAACTCCTGCTCTTTTCAAGTGCACTTTAGAAATCTATAGGATGTTTGCTTAAACAAAAAGGGTACACAGCTGATTTGTCTAATGGTACGTTGTCAGGAATTAATGTACTATTAATGATGCCTAATTAATTACTTAATTTAAATAATTACTCTTTGTCTAAATTAAATGGTGATTGAGCACTTTATCAAGTCTCTGGCCTGTAACATACATTTGATTAACATAACGCTGTTCAGAGCAACTTGAAACACAAGGCTCACATAAAATGTGTTTGAAAACGAATCAAACAAATCTAAAAAAATATTTATCATCTAACAAATCTAGCATCATGTGGTAAAATATAAATTAACTGGCTTCATTCATCACAAAATCATTATTTAATCTTGCTTCCACCAGTTGTTTGTATGGGTTAGATCAAGTAGAAATAGTTTCTGGGAAAGTTTTTCACTTTTACAGTGAACAACAGCAATAATTCAAAAAGAATGGTTTCTCTGTGCATCTCGGTTCTTTTCACAAAACGTATCTGTGAGGACAGAGTCAGCGTGGGGCTGAACACATGGCCAGCGCTCAGTCAGGTGAAAGTGTCTCCCCCATGCTGGCGTCTGAAATACCCGTCTCCAGGTCCCACTGTGGCCCCTGCCTGCCAGCTGGAGCCCCCTGACCTCTCTAATGCAGCCAGGCCCAGAGTGCCGTCACTGAGCAATACACAGAAATGAATGAATGGGTAAAGCAGGACCCCCTGAAGCCCACTGGTCTAACACTGATATAATATTAAATGAAATTCAAATTTAATATTACCTGACAAGGAAACATGCAAAATTTTATAAAAAAAAAAAATCACACTTTTATTGCACAAATACAGTCAATTCAAATCATTAAATTGCACGTTTTGGGTTTGATCTTCCGATTTCTCCAGTTTTATCAACTAAAGCATCTGCTTGAGTTAAATACTATAAATACGAACCCCACATTTTATGTTTGATATTTTATTTTATTTCTCAATTAAAGGGTCTACTTTTTTACACGCCGAAAAAGGTATGTAAAACTGCAAAAGACACCATAAGAAGTCAGTTCTAACTCTTTAGCTCAGTTTCATTGGTGTAATCTAATATTTAAGCTGATTAAGTAAATAACAAATTATATGAGATGTTTTACTGCAAAATAGTTACTACGCGAAGCAGATTTTTTTTTTATGTTAAGGGAATAGTTTACTCAAAGATGAAAAATTGCTGAACATTTCTTGACATTTTTTTACATTTAAATCAATATAGAATATTGATTTAAATGTGATTTAAATGTGATTTTATTGATTGATTTAAATGTGACAAACACACAGCTTTTCACAATGACGAATAAGTGATGTTATGCTGAATTTCTCCAAATCTGTTTGCGGCGAAACAAACTCATCTACATCTTATGGCGTGAGAGTGACTGGGAAAACAATTCTTTTAACTTACACTCTGAAATACAAAAAGCTAAAAAGACAAATTAACCTGCACCTGGATTTTCTAAGTTGCTATATTTCTCCAAAAAAGCAACAGGCTTTTTCTCAAATTATAGAAACACAATGTCTATGACCTGTCGCTGACAAAATTACAGCGCTATTTTAAATCATTATGGGTTATTCAACGGAGCCAGAATGGACTGGACACTATAGACCCAAAAGCTCTGTGGAGAATGCAACTCTGGAAAGCAGACCTGCAGGCAGACAGTCGTAAATTCCCCTACATGAAAACCTTTCTTTCCTGTACTGATATCTCCCTCTTAGGCACTAAATCTTCACTGTTAACTTGAGGCCATTAGAACCAAACACAGGGATTGCTGACTAATTGATAACGTTACGATTTGAAACATTCTCAGAGGCCCTAATTGAAAACATTGGGGAGGAGGCCTGGAGATGTCTGGGGAACGAGAGGAGGGAATCGAAGGGGGTCTTTGATCTTGGAGCTTGTCTGTCATCCTGTTTTCCTTCAAGGTTTCCTGGTTTGTTTCAGTAGACTGAGGCAGACTCTTGGGGACAGGACGTTAATGGATCACTTAAAAGAGACCTATTCTTTACGAGGAGGCTAAAGCGTTATCAGCTGGGTTAAAGACAGTCAGGCCGCAGAACTGCATTTATGGGGGGAGAGGGGGGGCTGACAGATAACCCTACAGAGTATTACAGTAGCTTTTTGTTGCAGGGGAGGAACGGCACTTTTCAGGGAGGAAAAATGGGAGAAAATCATTGCAGAGTTCAGGACATCGTTCGAATCAATTTGTCACATTGATGCAAAACCAAGTTTTTACAGAATGCAAAAGCAGAACGTATAACATAGTCATATATGTCTGTGGCTTCATACAAACATTTTAAAAAATAAAAAAAACGACTTTGTTTTTAAGATGTTATTAGATTCAAGGTTGGATTATAGAATTTTACTACAGCTGACAGAATAAATTAACCCTTTAATGTCCTAAACAACATTTGACATACGTTTGTGTAGTTTTATCTAAACAATGATTTACAACAAATATGTTAACCAAATAATCATCAAAGCGTCCGTAGTTTCACAGATATTGTGGTCCTGGCTGATAAATGTTCTAGGGGAAACTTGGTTATATGACCAGTATATATTAGCAGGAAAAGCCTTGAGTTAGTAGTTTTACGTAGAGTCATCTCTACGTTAATAATCAAAGAAGTTATGGTTATGTGGGTCTTTGTTTTCTCAGAATCTAACACATTCTAATCACTGTTGCCTTTGCAACGTGAAATCTCCAGGTAGTCAGCATGGCTGCTCATCATTAAGACAGAATGACATCAAACTTGCAGTAAATTTACTGATACAGCATATGAAAATAAACTGTCAAGAACGTTTGAATTTGATCTTGGCCAGTCCAGCATTCTAAAATCTTTACACTTGATCCAAAGCACCAGCAGAAAATTACTTTCTGTCCCATGCATTTGGATTACAAAACAAAGCCTGAATAAGGTGGGATACATCGTTTTTTTCACTGTGAATTAGCAGCAGTTGTCTCAGTTGAGTAAAGACCGTGCAGAGGAGGACTCCTTTGAGTACATAACACAACATGATTCTCCAAGCTGTCCAGGCTCCGGAGCACAGTTGGCTTTGATAATGGGATTCCAAATCACAGTTGGCTTTGAGCAGAAACATTTACTTTAGAGAGATTTTTTGTTTGCGTGTCAAAGCCCCATCCATTCCAATGGCTCTGAATTATAGTGGAGATCATGCTGTTCCAGCATGAAATGGTGCCTGCAACAGAAAGATCAGATTTCATGAATTTTGGTCTTTCATCCTTATGAAAGAAATGTGTGCGCCGTCTCAAAACGTTATGAACGACCCTTTAAAGTTTGTGTAGAAAGCGCACTGCATTCTGAAAATTTTGAGAAATTGACATTCAATTGTAAAAGCAAATTTCACCGAAGAGGCAATTTGCTGAATCCTAAATGAAGTCCACATCGTCGTTTTAAATGTTCCTCAGATCTGATTATTCAACGGCATCTAAATTGAGAGATATCGGACACATAAAACCCCTGAGAATGCAAAAAAGCTAGCTCTTACGTATCATTTAAAATGGATGGGATTCGTGACAGCATTCACTCCTGTTTGAGCCCTCAGGGTTTCACACTTTAATTGGACTGGTGCCACGGCTGCAGTGGGGCTGGAGATCAATGGATTGCACGGCCAGTGGAGCGTCCGTGACCCATACAGTCAAACTCTCACTGAGCGTCTGCCTCTCGCCGCCAGTCTCACTCTCCTGCCCCAGGCTACATGGTCTCCGTGTATCCAGGCACGCCAATCAAACAAGCCTTATCACAGTCTGAGTCAGTGTGGGTCCTCGCTTAAACGCTCTTAATTGTAGCATGATTACATTTGGTAATCTGTGTCTTAAAGGAATATGTTCTGTTTGTTTATGGTGTGGGGTGACAAAATTTAATAAAGTTTTTAAGACGGTAATTGCTATCAGACCATGTTTTAATGAAAACAATGAGACCACAGCTGTATTTACAAGCATTATCATATTGAAAACCAAAACATTTAGGCTTGAAACAAATTTATGAGATCATTAAGAAGCAACTATGAGAGTTTTAATATTTTTAATTTAGGAAAACGGTGACAGCAAAACATCAAAGGACACCTGGTTTTTAGGAACAGAATGTTTTTTTTCTCATGTTACACAATAAAGAATAAAAAGAATTCAGATCTGAGAACTTTTGCAAATCATTGTGGGCACTTTTCTTTTTATTTACTATGAGATATGATTTTTTTTCATCATTACTGTACTTGTATAGAAAAAAATACATTTTTACAGTGTACGTCCATTTCAACAAAACTGAGCAGACCGATTTGTGGGAACATCACAAGCTCCTCGCAGAAATCAGCTTCTCCTACACCTCTAAATAATGATTAACCTTTAAACCAGCTATTATTTAAGATCACAGAGCTATTTTGCACTGCTCGTCACATTCGAAGAGCTTTAAGGTGTGCTGGTCCAAATTTCATTTTATTTGTGGAAGAGATAGTAATTCATATCTACAGGGCTTTGCATAGGAAGTACCCAGGCCCTTTGCTTTTGAACCTTTGGGTTTGCTTTAATGTGGGTCAACTTGGAGGTGTAGTCCAGAGGTGTGGGGTGATATTACAGACTGCTAGAGAGAGTGTTTGCTCTCTGCTTATTATGGAGAGGAGCCAGTCTTCTCTGAGACCGTGGGGAGAAGATGGCAGCACTGATAGCAGCCACATGGGTTCCATCAGACTAATTGAAGCAGGCTGCTTTGCACCAAAACTGAGCCCTGAAGGACGTGACAAAACCAATTGATTTAAAGGCAATAGAAACAGTACTCAAAAAATGACATTTTTACCAACAGCCCTTAATGTGAAGCAGGGTTGTTTACGGCCGAGTAGGTGTCTCCCGAAAATGTATTTTACTTTTGCTGATTAGAGAGAAGTTTGGGCTTACACGCTGCAGGGTTTCAGAAACAGAGCTGCACTTCAAAAACAGAGGAGTGATGAAGGCATTCTTTCCAGTGCAGGAACCCAAGTATGATATTACAATAATCTGAGCGATTCGGCGCTTATGTCAGATCCATTTGGAGCACTAAAAGATGTTGACAGAGACAAGGATGAACAAAGGATGCCTCACGTGCAGCATGGAAAGTTTTTAAAAATGCATGTAACATGATCAGAGATATGACAACAAAATTAAGGTCATTTCAAAAGGATTTGGCATAAAAGAGAATGGGTGTATATGTGCATCACGAGGTTGTGTATAAATAAGTTTAAGTGCAAGCTAAGATCATTTTTTGATGAAACAATTTATTATTAATAATAATATTAGCAGATCAAATGATTGGTCACCAATATATCAAGATTTCTACATAGTGCTTATGAAGAAAGTCATGCTGAAAAGACCTTTCCAAGGAATGTACATCTGACCATCTTAAGTGTCATCATCTCTCTGCGTTGAAAAATGCTCTCATAGTGTCCTAGAAGCAGCTTTCATAATGTGTAAGTCTCATAAATGCTCATTTTTATTACAAAAAACATGCTTAAAACTACAGTCAAGAAAAAAGTTGTAAACTACACAAAAACACCTAAAAAGCTTGACCATAAATTTATACTAAAAAGCTCATCACCAATAAAAATAAAAGTCCATATTCATGAAACTAAAAACAATTGATCACATTATAAACATACGCATTTTACGATATTATATCATTTTAAAGGTGCCATAGAATGGAAAACTGAATTTACCTTGGCATGGTTGAATAATAACAGTTCAGTACATGGACA
>JAUMHQ010000070.1:10999709-11022190 GCA_032361165.1 Enteromius paludinosus
CAATAATCTCACTGCATTATTACAATTAATGACAAAAATAATGTTTAGAAATGTAAACTGATATTTCCAACTGACACGCTACTGCAAAAGATAGAAATAACCCACTTAAAACCATTTTTTGTTGATGAAAATACTAGTGGCCTGCCTAAGACTTTTGCACAGTACTGTATATATATATATATATATGTATTTATTTAATATATTTAAAATGTATATAAAAACAAGTTTTAGTTTAAATATATATATATATATATATATATATATATATATATTTAGTCCATTAGATAAATCTGTTGATTCAGGTAGTTGTGTTATGTTGTAACGCAAGTTAAAGCACATGTAATTCCATTTGTGTTCCATCACCTTAAACTGTGTCTAAAATTCCAAGGTAACTAGTAAATAGAGTAGTAATTCACCCTATCGAATTGTGAATGTAATTAAGAGAAAAGTAAACAGCCCAGGGCAGGCAATAACACGAAGTGGAGTTGATTCAAGAAAACCCTCCGAAAGTACTTAGTGAAATTAGACCAGAACTGATAACATCTACTTACCAAACTTAATTAGTTCAGGCACTCAGATGTTTCAAAGCATTCCAGGCTGTCTAAGGTAAGGATGTCCCATCCCAGCATTTTTTTTTTTTTTTCTTGGCAGATGCAATGCTTCTCAACTGTTTTTTTAATCACTGCTGTTTGTCATACCAAGACATGCACACCGGTCTAAAACAATGGATGATTTTTTGAAGCAGTCGAAAACTCAACTGTCTTTCATCTATAAAGGAAAAAGAACCCACAGAGAATGTGAGAAACAAGTTCAGAGAGAAGACACGTGATTGAGATATACTTAATGTCAAAAACAACTTACGCTGCTTTTCGTTGACATGGCGGATGACACGCAAAACACGAAAGCAGAGGGGGGAGCAGGCACACTGGTGTGAACTGAGAAGTCTGTGTTTTCTCAATGCGACCCCCGCTCCAAGCCTCGCTGATGTGAAGGAAAGTCATGCAGTGGTGACTTTCGGCCGTCAGCATCGGGGAGTCCAGCTCCCTTGTCTACTTAAGCCTCTTGATATGAGTGTGAAAGCTGTTGTTAATAAAAGTTTCAAAGGGAGAGATGAAAAGGAGGAGAAATTGAGCAGCCTGGGCAGCATTATTCCCGCTCTGTATGGTGGCTGCCCTGGCGGAGGTGTTCCGCCGACCGCAGGGGCTCGCAGAGGTCGCCGGAGATGTCGCCACCGTCGCCCAAGGGCAGGGGCGAAATCACTCGCCTCTCACTGGCTTCAAAGAGCTGGGCAATTACACTCAAGTAGCCAAATGAATAGATGTCTCAGCTTGCCAGCAGTTTCTTCAGAAAAACAGAGGAGGCCTTTGAGAGGGAGAGGAGGGGAGAGCCACACCTTATGAGTAATGTGTAACAACTCGTTTGATAATTGCAGGGGGAAAAAGCTGCCCGTCTTCTATCCCGAAAAAAGCAACCCACGCCAGCCGCTGGCTCTGATCGCAGACAGAAAAACCGGAGAGAAAAAGGCAGAGTGGCAGTGCTCCATATGAGCAATGTTGTTTAGAGAAGGCATCCATTGTGAATGCTACTCTCGAGCAGTGGCACATACGAAGTCAGCTTCCCATTGAGTGGGCTGAAAAGGGCCTTTGATTGGAAATTGCTCTGGCAGGAGAGCACACCTGCAGAGAGCGCTCTATAGAGTCTTTTGGAGGGCCCAGCAGCTGCCAGAGCTGTAAGTCTGGGCACCTAGTGGGCCGAAGAATAGAAGCTGTGGAGTCTTTCAATGCAAAGCCACTTAGTAACAGAAGGCATGTGCCAAGCTTGCAAAGGCAGAATGAAAAGTGCCCTTCGGAGTTGACTAAATATCAGGGGGGCACTTCTTCCAAACTCCCCCAGCCCCCTCTTGCACTTCTATTTGGGAGAACAATAACAGACCTGAGAGCCCAAACTGCAGAAATATACCAACAATCGCCAGGGAGAGGGGCGAGGAACTCAGCCGGAGTGTGGAAGCCATCAATTACACAGAGCAAAAGTTAAAAACCCAGCGGGACCAACGCATTAGAATGCAGAGATATGCAGGCCTGCAGGCGATGGACGGCTCTGCTGTGCTGTGGTCGAGGCCCCAGAAATGTACTGTGTGGAAGAATATGGACCATGACTGAGAACATTCGGCCAAAAGCCTCGGTTTTATGCGAGGTTCCTTCTTTTATTGTTCCGAACGCTATCTTTCGGAGGCTTGTATAATGTGGAATAGCTCTTAAAGGAACAGCGCACCCCAAACGACAAAAATCTGTCATCATTTACTCACACTTAAATCATTACAAACTTGTGTGACTTTCGAAAGAATATATTTTAAGGAATGCTGCTGTGGGCAGAAAATTATTCAAAATATCTTCTTGTGGAAAAAGAACGACGCAAGGGTGAGTACACAATGACAGAACTTCCATTTTTGGCCGAACTGTCTCTTTAAAGATACAACTTGTTGAATGCAGCTGGAACGTAATTTTAACAAACATGGCCTCCGTATAAACACAACATGAGGTTTAACAAGACTTCCACTGTATACCACTTTGGAAAATCTCATCTGAAAGACTTCAAGGGATCAAAAGCAGTTGACTGTCCGGGCACTGAGGTCCCGGATCCCCTCGCGTTCTCTCGGCTGAATCCCTCTGAAGGCGCCGCCTGACACATAGAGAGCCATGTGCAGGAATCACACAAAGCATTGTCAATTGAAGTATCTCCCAGCAGCTAATTTATGATGCCCTCAAAGCAATTTTCACAGTCAGAAAAGTGCAATTGTATTTTCCAGCTCATTAAACCCAAGCACAACAAAGCTTTCATCCTCCCGCAACCCCCTCCCTCTCTTTCCACCCCTCCAACCCACAGTCTGCATTTCAAAAGAGGCAACATGAAAACACAAGCCTCCGCTAAGTGTAAAATAAACATTTTGCTCTCATTTCTATGTTTTTACGGTCACCACCAGGAATCTCTCTGCGCGTACGGCATGGATGAGAGCGTGGGGGCTTGAAGTGTTCATAAATGTGGCGCAGCTTAGATTCAGTGAGAATTTAAGGCTTGTTTATTCAGAGGGCCTCTTTGCTCTCCTCCCTCCCCTTTGTTCTGGGTTTCATGGGAGGACTTGGAAATTGTAATCTCAGGACAATCAGCCTGACTTATTTGTTCAGGCCCTGTCTCACTCGTAATCGCAGTAAACCCTTTAAATCATGTGAGTACCTGTTAAAGAGCCTCACTGTGAGGTGCCTGCATTCCCCGGCCTCTGAAATCTCCCTGCTTGAAAAACTCTCTCAGCCTCAAGTGCTTAATAAGTGTTAGCAGTTAAATCAATCTCATGTTAAAAAGAGCTCTTGATAGATGGATCTTGTTTAGTTTTGATCTTTGTTTGTAGGAGCTGAAAACGGTTTGGTTTCTGGGTTTCTTTACGAGTATGATGGTAGAATATGCTGACTATGACTTCTTTTCTTGAGCTTCTAATTATAAACAAGAAGCAGCATTTCTGCCACAAAGACATCAGGAATTGCATGATTCAAATGACAAACATGGTCTTTGAATACACAGAGATAACAATGACTCACAGGCAAAGGCTTTTGGAGTGGCTGACAAGAAGGGTCTGCACAAGAACTGCCCCTTTTGATGCAATATTACATTTCTGCTGAGGGAAACGTGCTCTGAGGATCATTAAGTGCTGGTTTTCTGTCAGGCTTCAATCAAAGTTGGGCTGAGGAACCAAAAGGGATAATTCACACTTCTGTGGATACCTAACTCATTGATTCATACAGAGAGATTTTGTGGACAGAGTGAGAGCGGATGAAGCATTCGAACGTGTGGTCAAATTCTTTGGTTCCTCACTAAACCACAAAATGGCCACAATTAGTTTCTCATCCCAGCAGTCAAAACCATGTGACCACGCTCATTGTCCTTTGCTTTCCCTCAAAAATCTTGGCTTGAATCTACAGCTAAAGTCCAGAAAAATTGCCTCAATTGTCCGCCGTCATCTCTGTGGTGCACCTTAAGTGTTATTTGCTTTCTGGTGTAATGGATCTTACATTTCCACTGGTGTAGAAGTGAAAAGGAGAAAGTGACTGTAAAAGCCAGTAAATGAAAAAATATGCTTAGTTTGTCAGGGCATGCAATTTAACTTCATAAACTTGAAAATGTTGGCAGTTCCCTCATAGCATGCTTTATAAATGATTCTGACATGAAAATGACACGGCTAAACCTCATCTCATTTTCTCAAAATCTACTTGCACACACCAATATCCACTCATTAAAGGAATAATTCATCCAAAAACTAAAATTCTAAAAGTCATCCTTTACTCACCATAATGTTGTTCCATACCTGTATGATTTACTTTCTTTTGTGGAACACAAAAGAAGATTATATGGGACATATTCGAAAATCTAAAAGTCACAAAAACACAGTGAAAGGATTAAATGATGACAGAATACCTCACTTCATAAAAAAATGGATTTAAGAAATTTGATTCATATATACAAATCCATATTGTCTCTCATAAAAAAAAAATCTGCAAAAGAAAAACATTTCTTTGAAAAGATATATGTATAAATCAACGAATGGTGTACCACGCTGTATGTGTTCAGTTTTCATTGCTGACAACTGAATTATTTCCTCTTCTTTGTTTTCTCTTTGTGCTTTGTAGCTAGTAATGTTAGCCAGCTAAAAAGTCGTAAAATAGCAAAATACTGTGCCCAAGAGAGTCATTTATTTGGTTATGCTGCCTTAAATGATGTTTCAGTTGAGTTCCAGACTAGGGGTGGCATTTGTGGTCATTTCAATAAAATACTATACACTTTCAAAAATAAAGGTACAAAAGCTGTCACTGGGGTGCTATCTTTTCAAAGGGTACAGGTTTGTACCTGAAGGGTCCATTTTGTTAACTTAAAGGTACATATTAGTACTTAAAGTGTATATATTAGAACCTAATAAGTACGAAAGTGTTCCAGTGACAGCTTTTCTGATTCGTTTTCACAAAGCACTCCACGACCACAAATAATTTTAATGTTAATACAAATTAATGTTTATCAGTTTGTATAAAAATGAATGAGAAATGGATGGGCTGCATTAATAGGTGCATGGCTCTGTGGTGGGTTCAATCTCTCAGCTGGGATGCTCAACAGTTCATGGACGGCTTACCCTTATAATTGTTTAAAAACATGAGTGCGACAGTTGAGCTAAAGCAGGCAGGATTTTTCAGTGTGGAAGTCAAATGGCTTTAGGATCGGGGCCATGATGTTAGCCTAAACTGATTGGGTCAGGTCAAGCTCTTGTTAAGTCAAATAAAAGGTCAAGATACTTTCTACTTATCCGTGTCACCCGAGGCCTCTGTTTTAAGTGCCCCCTCTGGGCAGAGTAAAAAAATCTTAAGGAAACCCTATGCGCATAGACATAAACACAAGCCCAACTTGCCAAAGCAGTTTCCCTTTCGCGGTAGTTAAGCATTTATGAGGCCTGACCTCCGCCGGTTTCATTCGAAATAACCCATTGGGTTCTAGTTCAAAAGCGGCAAGCAAACACTGGTCAAGAAGTGAAGAAATACAAGAGAAATAACTCGACCCAGGCCTGTTAAGAAACAACGAGTTTTATTCTGTTTAAACAAACTACCACTATCCACAGATCCTCGATATTGTTAATTAGTATTTGAACGTGACACTCTCAGGTCTTTTGATAAACTTAACAAATAATAAAATACTTTGTAAAGCTAGACAACAAAAAAAGAAAATAGGAAAGAGACAACAAAAATGAAACTGTAACAGACACCTCTGGAGCAATATAGGTTTTGTTAACATTTACATAACACTTTTTGGAGGCCTAGGATTCAATTGCTGCTCTTGTTTGCTGTCACTGATACAGCAATAATCATTATCCAAGAGGTAATTCTCCCCAGACTTGGCAAAGTCATGATTGTGAGATGTAAATGATAGTTTGAATTTTCCCTCAGTGGGATACAGCCGTTGCGCTCTGCCTATTTCTGTCACATCAACACTTCATCTTGGCCACCATTTCACAGAGGGCTATAACTGTGTCCCATTGTGCCTCTGACAAGGGTTTAAGGTTCCAATTGTCTCTATAAAACCTGGGAACAATGCTCAGATGTAATCCTGTTGGAGCTTGATGCCACTTGCTGGATTTTGATGCAAGCGGTCAGTTAACGGACATAATGTCCCTTGTGGCAACAACTTCATCTGAGGTTGACTTTTCAAAGTGCTCTTTAGGATTTAAGCAGATACTCTACCAAACTTGACTCTAACTGTTGTGATCACCCTGGCAACATGAGAGTTACTTAAACACATACTAACTACAAACTAAAGGAGACTGCCGTTTTAAAGAGGTACAATTAGCGCAATTGCTCTTGAGCATACTTGTTTGCATTTAAGCCTCTAAGGTTTAGAATCTTTGCACCGGATCAGCCAACTTTCAGTCACACTGTGAAAATGTCCATCCCACTCCATGGCGACCTTGAAGGACTGATCTGCTTTCAAGGTCTATAATGACTTCTGACATAGTTTACTTGCCTCCACGCTGTGACAGAAATGTCTTCTGGAGTCTAAGGCGGAAATCTCTGAAACAGGGCACCACTTTGGAAGCCTAAAGCCAAACATAGTGAGATTATACTTCAAGGGGGATTTTTTTTCATAAAGGTATATGTATAAAAATGTGAACGATAATAGGATAGATATATTATGTTCTGAATATTGTCCTGCATAATTGTGTTGATTTGAATCTCCTACCACTGAATGATATGGACATAAGGAATGGAAAAACAAAATAATTATCAAAACTTAAATCTTGGGCGAGAACCTAATATGCTCAAAAGGCTGAAAAGCAGCCAAATTTAAGGACAGCATGGAGAGGCACAGAGATGAAAACGGTCAAAATTGGACTACTGTAATGTATGTATGTAAATTGATCTTGACAAGCCAAAGTAATATCCACAGAACAAGATCTGATTAAAAAAACAAAAACCTTGAAGCCAAAAGTTCAACTTCTGAGTATTCAAAAGCACTGATCTCATTTAAAATGGTTACTTGCGCCCTTTGAAACCTCTGCAAGGATATTCTTTGATCGTCTAAAAGCCTATGATTATCATAACATGATGCCAATACAATCTGTACGGATATGCCGCAAGATGTAATGTTTGTAAACGGTCCATTTTCGCAGAGACTACAGAAAAGCATAGACTTGGTTATGAAGATGGAAATCTGTGAAGATGACAGTCAAAGATTTTATATGCTTAGAAGTATTGCTTTCTCAAAGGTTTTCATGGTCCAAAGAAAAATGAGGCACAGATCAGAAAGACACTAACATGCTAGGATGAGATCACAAAATAGAGCTGTAAAACCACAGAGATGAGATAGGTCTGTGACCTTAAACTCCATAAAGGGCATGTGTATGTGTGCGTGTGAGGAGGGGGTTGCCTCTGTGTACTATGGCATAACCACACATCTGTGATTGGCTTGACGTACGGCATGTCAGCACGGCTGGAGAGGGTAAGAAACGCCTTGAACTATTAACGTCAGTTGGGCCAAGACGATGCGAGTTTAACTAGAACTTCAACTACGCATTTCACATTTGTGTAGGCATACTATTGCATCATACTGGCACGAATATAAAACATTTGTCTAAATCTGCATTAAAAAGACATTTAATGTTGTGTAAATCTGGAATATTTATTTAACTATGCACGTTTTCAAACACATAAGTTTGCTTATGTCCAATGCACTCGGAGCAAACAGAAATGTATCACTCTATAACTGACACAACTTTCCCCAACAATTTTCCTTTTGAAAAGATGCATTTTCCAACCACAAGAGTCTCTCAGCAATCAGCATAGAATTCTGCTTGGCTTTATTTTTTTAAACATGAGAATCAAAGCTAAGGATGCATGAGAAATCTATGTAACCCCCCTTGGACATAGACAAACATTCCATCAAGAATCAGATCTTTGCAAAACTTTGAACTCATGCACAGAGGACTAACATAAACAGTATTGTACTGCTTAAGAGCAATTGTTCCATTGGCAGAGCAATAGTCAAGTCATAAGGGATTCCCAAAGAATAACATTGTGTGTTTACATTTCAAGTAATTATACTAACCTCAAGAAGAGTAACAGGAAAAATTAATTATTCAATAAAAAAGGTTGAGAGTCAAGGGAGACTGGAGGAAAGTTACGCATGACATTGAATTCCCCAGAGATGAAATAATGTCCTGAGATGACGGCAAAGGAAATTACTTAATAGCTATATAGAAGCAAAAGGCAACAGCGATGTCCTCAGATACAAATCTTAATGTGGTCTTTTAACATATCAACTTTGACATTGGCTCTAAGAATATGAAAAGCTTGGTTTGTTAACAAATAATGAGGACATTGTGGCACACTGTACAGTAACTTAAGGCTGGCTTAAATCCTGGTACCAGGAAAATATATACGCATATCTTTGCAAGCATTTTACAGTCCACTTGTACAATTATCAAAAAGCAAATATACCATGTCTCAAATTAATGCCATTTAAATGCCAAGAACATTTAATTTATCCTATAAACCGAATTAGTTTAGAAGTGTATAGTAAGCCAACCACAGGCCTACTCTTTAGCTAAGAAATCTGCATACAAAAAAGGGATTTTTGGAAACACTAGTATTTAATATATATATATATATATATATATATAAGATCCATTTCAGTTATTTGTCAGTACAGCGTACAAGCAAATAGTTTTAAAGGTCCTGTTCTCTATGCACATGTTTATATAAATATAAAATTTGTTTGGCTCTTTCACATCTTAACCCTGTCAGCTTCTGCCATTTAGGGGTAATGAGTAGTACATAGACACACTACACTACTTACAGTATTTTGCTTTGTAATAAATCAGAGAACCACTTCCTTAGTAAATGTTTCAATATGTGCAATGGTTTTGAAGAACACTTATAGTGGTATTCTCATGGGAGGAGGTTACACGGGCCTAGCAATTACATTCACCAAGGATTTCGCTGAAATACCGCCTTACCGAGAGCAGGCACCGTGGATCAGCAGGAAAAGCAGTCCACTTTTCTTCTCACCGGTGTTGTCTGACTGAAAGATATGTATATAAAGCATCAAGTCCACAACAATGCTCATTTCAAAAGACATTAACAGACAGGAAAAGCATTTGGCGCAATTCCTAGAATGTCTAACAAATATTACTATGCAATGTAATATTAATATTACTCTTACAACTCTTCATTTTATCAAATATTATTTGATTACTGGTTTGAGTAAGAATCGCTGCCAAACCGCAGCTGTGAAGGATGAATCATGGCTTTAGAATATGTTCATATGAATTACACATCTGGGTAATAACAGCTGACCTAATTTAGCGGGTCATCTGTCCAGGTGAAGGAACAAAAATAGAAAACGTCTAATACCGTTTCCAAGCCCCTTTTTCCATCGGCTAGGCTAATTCTTCTAGTATTTAGAAACCGATCAAACGAATGTCATGATCCATAAAGTCTCACAAATGTAAAAGTATTTTATAGTATGATTTTAAATGTAAGTGCATGATTTAAAAAGTGCCTAAATTCAATATGAAAAACCGTAGGCCTTGGCTTTTTATTAATTGTCGGTTATTAATTATTATTTTAGTTTATCTCGGCACAACGGCCTAAATCCGCTTTAAAAGGTAGAATCTTTAGGAGTTAGGGGATGATGGCTTTCTGCCTTATTTTCCCTTTTATATTTTCACAGAAACCTGCAAAGTAAACATGCTCCGATAATAAAAAATGATCAAGTCCAAACCTTCTTAAAGGAGGCATGTAGTAAGGCAACAGTTAACTGAGTGGTGCGCGCTGTCTGTGGGAACTGATTGCCCTCTGGCTATTGCCTTGACATTAAACTCTTCGAGGACAATTGGTTAAGTGGAGTTAACTGTTGCATATTCTCCCTGAGGTAGCTTCCTTTTTGATCTTGCCGAGACTGGCGCCTTCCAAAACAGGGCTTGTCTGCGTTATGAAATGCTTTGACTTACGGTGAGGGGTTGCCAGTTGCGCCTCAATAGAGGCTTTCTGCAGCCTTAAAGGGCCAAGACAAGCTTTAAATTGTTGTAATGCAGCGTGACAAAATCATCGTCAATTCAGTCACATCATTTTGTCCCGTCACAGTTTTACGGAAAAAGCTGAGGCTGTTTTTTCCTTTGAACTCTGGGCTCTGTTTTTGAGGTGAAACAGACTGTGCGATTTAAATTTAGATTTTAAAAAGACAAAAAAATAAATAACAAAACTTTATAGGTACACACAAAAAAAATCCTTAAAATTATATCCCACGTGCGTTATAAAAAGGTTTTCCACTATCTCCACTATACAGAGCTTTTATAAAGAAAACTCCCAGAAATCGTGGACGAAGAGGCCAAGGAAGTGGTTTGTTTCGCTGTATGTTTTCAATAAGAGTTCAGTTAATGAGTACGGAGGCCCGCTATACAGACATCCCCTCTGGTTAATTGCAACAAAACTTCTCAAATGGCTCCTTGCCTCCAAGACTGGAGCCCCCAGAGCAATCAATAAACCACCTCGGCAAGACAAGTATGATTAACCATGCAACATTTCTTTCAAAATCATTGTGACGTCTCAAAGAAACTGGTTTGACCAATCAGGACGAGCACGCGGAAAGTCATGTGGGTGAAATGTCAAGCCGATTGGAGGGCGGCAGGGAAAAAAGAGAACTTTTGGAAGTTTATAGCTGCGAGTGCGCTCTCCTAGGAGAGTGAGGCAAGCGTCGCAAACGCGCGACGGCTGAAGGGAAAGGCACTGGTGGAAAATTCAGGACGACTCACATATTCTTATTGTATGGCCCCTTTATCAGCCATGATGAATTCTTTTCAAGGGCCACTCTCCCAAGAAGGAAAACTACAGGAACGAAAAAGCGCGGAAAAAGAGGAGGCTCAAACCAACGATAAAGCGACTGTCAAAGGATGTAAAGGCAAGGCGCTGAGTCTTCCGTTCAGTGTGGAATCTTTAATATCAGACAGAACAAGCTCACGGACTTTATACACGTCATCTGAATCTGGTATTATATCTCCGACATCCGGTGGAGATGAGCGGCTGAGGCTCTCGCCCATGGCTCTTTACGCAGACAGAAAGATCCCAGCGGAGAGCGTCTCCAACCTATCCGACTGCAAGAGAGGAGAATTGGAAGAACTAAATGACAAGGGACAGTCCGGCTGGTTTCAGACGCCCTCGTACACTTCTCCGCCAAGTGAGTGGCTCAGCAGGGAAACCTGTCAAATATTGTGGCACGATGGCGCATGACAGTTATAAACATGCATGTTTTACATAGGCAAGGCTTTAGTAAAACGACCTGGAAATTGAGCAATGTGTATAAGCTATTATATTAAATCAAGCTTGTTCAGATTTAAAATAAAATGTTTGTGGAAAAAATTAAACGAATGTGAGGTGTGTCGAGAAAGAGCCTGGTGTCATCCAAGAGTAGAATAGTTGTCCAGCTACGTCTGCAAAGAGAAGTTGCAAAAAAATAAAATAAAAAAAAACGCACCCATGTTTAATTAAGAAGAAGATTAGTGAATCAATTTGAATTAAAAACAGGCTATGTTTCCGTATTCATGTGCAGAAATGTTAAGATTAACCACTTTGCACATTGCGCATGGGCCTGTGGATAGCCTATCATGATGAAAATAAACTTGTGGCTTCGTGGAAAACGTAAAGGCAATGTAAATAATTAGGCTACATTAATGTATAAATATTACCATCACAGTAATATAATTTGTCAAACTAATCAGTTCAATTTCTTGTTTGCAGGGCACTCAAGTCCACCTCCGTGTACCCTCAGAAAGCATAAGAACAACCGAAAACCGCGGACCCCGTTCACCACCTCGCAGCTGCTCGCTTTGGAGAGAAAATTTCGTCAAAAACAGTACCTTTCTATTGCGGAGAGAGCGGAATTTTCCAATTCACTCAACCTCACAGAGACTCAAGTTAAAATCTGGTTTCAAAACAGGCGAGCCAAGGCAAAAAGACTACAAGAGGCCGAACTAGAGAAACTCAAACTTGCAACCAAACCATTATTACCTGCGTTCGCCTTTCCGTTCCCCCTCGGAACACACGTTGGTTCTCCACCACTCTACGGACCGTCCAGTTCCTTTCCTAGACCTGCGTTACCAGTCCCGGGACTTTTCGGAGGGCCAGTGACCTACGGAATGTATTATTTGTCTTAACCACAAACACGTCCTTCAATTCACCGTCTGTAGCTTCTGCTGTTCTGCCAGTCAGAAGACGAGTGAAATAATAGCAAATAGACTTTGTTTTGTTTAAAGGACACTACAGCAATTTGTTATTAAAGAAATTGTTATTGTGATCTGCACAGTTTATTCCAAAAGTAAGAGTCCACAAATTGGCTTTAAAAGTGCAATGAATCTTCCCTGAATACTTTATCTTGCATTAGGCTCTAATTATACAGATGACCCGCTATGTGGCTAATTGCCTTAGTCTCAGAGAAAATAATTTCCAAGAGATTATTGCTACTGAGGGCACAGTCGATTTGGCAAGTGTCTAGATCAGCATCACCTGTTGATGAGGGATGCGCTAGAAAACACCTAGTGTGCTCTGAAATGTATACATGGCCTGTGCCAGTTCCAACAAAGCTCTTAGATTAAAGAAACGACCTTATAATTATAACCAAGGTTTTTCTAACTTAAAGAGCTCGTTGCGACTGACAGCAGAATCCAAAAAAACTGATTACAGTTCAACTGTGTCTTATGACATTTCTACTTTCCATTACTTGGCTACAGGCTGCCAATTTCGGGCCTAAATTGATAGTCATTGTGAGCCTTTTTTTAAATGAATACGTGTATTTTCACGCAAACCAAATATTTTGTAGTAGCCTATATTACAAAGATTGTACCCAGTTGCGAAATGTACACTGCCAATAGCTCCATACGTCTTTTTTTTTTTTTTTTTTTTTCAATAACTGGATAGGATACCCGGATTTAGGCAGAAATACGTGGCTTGTTATTCTGTTGGTCTTTGTTTAAAAAAAAGAGGAACCTATACCATAAGCCATTATGGTATGCAAGTCATTATTCCATCATTTTACTAAACTTTTCCTCCCATGCGTTTTTACGCGCCGTTGGAGACAGAGGATTTTTGGCCTGTGTTTATTGACTTTTCGCCTGTTTAGCCATAATCCCTTCAGTAGACTACATGTATGCTAGTTTGCTAGGTTCTCAGATTAATGTCTAGATTTTTAATTTTGTAAATACACGTATATATTACAGATTTTGCATTCCCCGTTTGAATAAATTACAGATAGGATTGCTGATATTTATACACTGTTTACATTTATCTTCTGTAAATTATTGTATATTTTATATGTATATACAAATTAGAAAAAATAATCTTTTGCATTAAAAAATAAATCTCACAGAGACTCATGTGTACAGTGTTATTTTAAAACAAACATAACCCGAAATAAAAAGTCTTATTCCATTCGCTACGCAACTCGCTTTTGAGATTTGTGGCTGCTGCTCCATGTATTAAACGGTTTCGGAGACCGACGATACGTTTTATTCTAATAAGCGCTAAACAGACAACGATAATAATGTCAAAGATACGAAGATGCTACTACTAATAAACAAAAAAAACCCAGAAGAAATAAAAATACTGTAATACAAGCTAAATAAAACATATAAATTAAAAGAGTTTTACGTTCTTCGCGACCAAAGTGTAAAAATAAAATCTGAAGGAAATGCAGATACGAGCCCATATAGATAACCTCCACGCTATTTATAGTGTTATAAAATCCAACCGACTGGAAAACACATTAATTGCTACGCGTCTTAAGTTTTCATAGTTTTTGTCATTATCACGCATACATTCGAGTCTGAAACATCTACCTGTGCTATTAGTTGAATGCAACTTTAGATCTCGGAATGCTTGTATTTATCAGAATACATAATATCTACATATTTATCATTTTTAAACACAATTTTCCTCAACATTTAACTTTCAAACTCTTTGTCACAACCGACTGCAAAGCTTTTCATCTGATTACTAATCTCAACCATAAAAAGAGACAAGACACCTTTTTTTTATTTATTTAAGACTGCTTTGATAAGTTTTATTACAAAAATATTGCTCTGGACAAACAAATGCTATACCAAGTAACGTGGTAAATTGTTTGCATTTAAAAAAAACCCTTGGCCTACTTCTTCCTTCTTCCTCTGAAGCCTCTGACTGAGCCTTGACCGAAGCAAATGGATGATGGAACTCTGGAGGAAAGATAATAATCAGCACAAATAGTTCTGATCACCGAGTCTACAGGGTGATGAAACTTAATCAAGCATTTATATGAATCCACCCACTTGTATGAATATTGTGGCTTTAGATTAGCTGTCTGCATTAGTTCTGTTTCTACAGTCTTCACGCTTGCCGGCTCTGGGGTCAAGGAGAAGTCCATCGACTCGCTTTCTTGGTGAATAGTTGTGGTTTCAGAAACCTCCATATTTGCAACCTTCTGCTGTTGAGTCTTTTTTTCTCTTATTCTGCTGATTTGCATGATATTATGAAAAAGAAAAAATTAACTCAGTGAAGTGAAAACAGTGGCTAATTGTAAAATTAATTATAAAATGACATAAGTAATAACATCAAACCTTCCGCTCTTCTTTGCTTTGTCAAATCTGAAGTCCGCTGGGTAGCTATGTGTCCTGATAAGATGATCTTTCCTTTCCTTGCTTGTTTTGAATTTCAGTCCACATCCCTCAACCAAGCACTCATACTGAAAATCGACATTTAATAAAAATGAGAAAATTTTAATCATAGTGTATTATGAAGAGGAAACGTGTACTCATATATTATTTCACAGCTGTTATATCTGTCCCATTAAAATCAGTGTTTCAAACCACTAAAACGCTTAACTCATTTAAAGCAAATCGCTGTTGAAACCAGTAGGTGGCAGCCTTTCGCTACATAAGATATTTGATCTTGCTTGGTTATGTATAGGCCTACTCTCATTTTCAAATGATTTTACGTAGTATTTCCAGTGAGAGAGTGTATAAAAACAGCAAAAGCATAAGTGATGAGTATGCACTACAAAAAAATGCAGCAGTTATTCTTATTGAGCAAGAAATTAAGTCAAGGAATTCATCAAAAAGACTGCCTGCAATGACACTTAAATTCTTATAAATTAATCAGACTGTGGTAAATAAAACGAATAAACCTACTAGATTTAGGCTGATGATACTCTTTGCCTTCAGTGGTCAACAAGAGGAGACACAGGGCCCACGACTGATCTAAGGTATACAGCTAAAATTTGTTACCCATTCTCAGTGGGAAAGTGCTCAAGCAACATTGCTCAAAAAAAAAGTAGCCCCATGTATCATCAGCCTATATATAATAAGCATGCAATCCCACTTAAAAGTGACCACACACACTTTCCTGCAACAACATGTATCGTTCCCAAAACTCCTATAACATCTGACATTACAAATGATATTACCATGCATTGTTTCTCTGCCATGACCTGGAAGAGAGAGTCATGCCACTCCAGGATGTGCATCTCCAGCAGCCGGTTTGATGGAAATGAGCGCTTGCAGCTGGAACACACGTTTCGATGTAATGAATTGTAGTGGTGCTCATACCCTTCCAAAGTGTCAAATAACTGCCTGCATCCCGCAATGTGACATCTGAACTCAGAGATACTGGGAAGAGGGTTGAAATATTAGTGGCACACTGGTTTAAATTCAAGGGGGCGGTGGTCAAAATGTTTCCCCACTCATCAACTTCCCCAGCAGCACTTAACCTCATCTGATATGGTCACATTATTCAATAACAATAATAATAACATCTACATTGTCAAGTTACACAATGACAGCTACAAAGAAAGAAACCATAATAAATGCACAACGACACGATCATCAACTACATAGTTTTTAAATCTTTAATAAGATAAATACTAATGATCTCAACTGGATCTACATATTAACTTATGATTATTAATATTTTGTTCATTCACATTTTCGACTTTACTCACGTCGGAGGATGTTCATCATCTGAAATAGCCGTCACGATATCCTGTAGGTACATGTGCCTGTGTATGTCACCATCCTGTTGAATTACACATTAAGAAATCCCATATTTGCCAAATATCCCACTATCACGTCATTACGCTAATTACTCAATTAATTTATAGTACTAACTTCGTCACCCTTAAATAACATACGGAGAGACGACCAGGCAATTGTTACTATATTAGAGTCTAAGTTAAGTGCAATAAACTTTTCTGCCGATCCAGTCGAACAATGTACATAACTTACCTCAAAATATTCATCTTCTACAGGAACTCGAAGTCGCTGAGGTCTGAATGCAAAGGGTGAAACAGCATTTTCATTCCCTCTTTCTTTTGGTTGTAAACCATGCAACTCAGATTGCCTATTTTCAATCACCGGTAGCTTTTCTGTTAGAATTTTTGGTGTTGGAGACCCCAACAGTTCAATTAATTCAGGCTGCAGCATTATATTCAGGTTGTAGCATATCAACATACTAACTTACACGTAAACTCGCCTTATGATTCCGTGTCAAAATAAAAGTCCTCAAACTAAAAGCCACTTCCGGACACGGAGGATGAACGATCGCTTAAGAAACAGTCTTGTCCTTTTATTTCGAAGCAAAACAAAGTGTAATATTATAATTGAAACAAGATGTTTGTTTTATAGTAATTTAAATAAGTCTGATAAGCAGTGCCTACACTACAAAAAGGAACTAAAGGAAAAATGGCAAAACTGCACCAGCAGAATACCACCACAGGATGTCAGCACAGCCTTTCCGGTTGTACATTTCATCCATCCACACATTTTCCAAACCTCTTGACCTATAGTAACACATAATACTATTAATAATCAATATCTTAATATATTGGCTTAACTGGAAACAATTTAACAATTTGAAATGATATTAGTTAGTTCTCTAATGCGACAATCACAAATAAACGGTTGATTTTATTAAATTATTCATTAATTCATGCAATTCATATTAATAAATAATATACCAATGTTGTTGTTGTTGTTGTTTTTTAGTCAAAATATCAAAATAGGTTTTATTTGGCATGTTGTTTTAAACAGTAGCCTATTAGTTTTCTGTGTTTTTCCCCCTGTGTCCTCAATTTCACTTTCTTTCCCAACTGTAGTCTTTTGTAATATTCTTTTTGTAATAACGAACAAAATCTGGTTCCTTAATGACATCATCCTCCAGGAGATTACCTAATCTCTGTTTGGAAAGCAGCCCAAAAATAGGGGTACAATGTGTATTTTAGACATTTACATCACTATTTATTTAAACTTAGGCTGTTTGAGGCAAATCATTCAGTTCACTGTGTTGCTATTATGGCATATCTTCAGTTAAAGTATGAGCCATTAAATATTTATATATTCATCGGCTAGGCCTACCTATAGGCTATTAAAGTTATAATAAATTTAGCTTTCAGATGAATATCTTTTACTAGCACTGTGCCTTTTCTGTAATTGGTCATTATTATTCAAATAAACTGTCAGAGTGCAAGTTTAAATGGAATAATTAATCTAGTATTTTTATATTAATTTCACTTAAAAAAATCAAAAGTCATTTGTACATTTTGCAAACATTTACCCTTGCTAAATTTGGCCATTTAGGTGCATCTTCCCTCATCTTACCTACTATCAGTGGATTCTATTCAACATCCTTGTTGATTCTGGGACAACATTCCAATCAACCAATCAGGATTGAGGAATGTTTCTGGAAATATCTGTTTTAGGCTTATAATCAGGGTTAGGTGCTCATTTCTCACTGATTTTATGCATACATTTTGGGTAGGGGTAGGTTTAAGGGTAAGGATTGGGATAAGTTTATATATTTGGACAGTAATGTTGATCCTGGATCATGTCTTGGCGAAATCAATGCTGTAGCTTACAAAGGCCAAAGGCAGCATAAAATTAGTTTTTTAACAAATAAATAAATAAAAAGTATTGTTGTGCCACATTCACACTGAAAAAATACTGACACATTTACAGCACCGTGACCAGTGTTGGGGGTAAAGTATTACATGTAACGCAAGTTATGTAATAATATTACTTTTTCCAAGTAACTAGTAAAGTAGCGCATTAGTTTTTCATTTTACAGTATTTTTTTTTAAGTAACACCAGTTACTTTTTCTTATGTATTGACTGACTGATTGACTAGTCTCCTGACCCCATGTTGTGGTGTGTGAATACAGTGTAGTTCTAGACTAAATGTGAATGTGCATTAATTCATCTCACTCTCAAAAACAGATTTAATATTCATTAAAACGTGTATGATGCAAACCTACAATTGTTAAATTACACAAATGTATCTAATCCCATTTTATTAATCTTTGCTGCTGACCTTTTAATGATCCATTTCAACCATACTTACAAGCCAAGATGACTTCAAAAACTAACTACTGTGCTTTAGTGTTATTTTTATTGCAGAATATTGAAAAATATGAAAAGGTTTTTCTCCTGTATTTTTACAGATGTGAATTTACTTTTTGTTTAGCCTGAGGTTTATTCGTGACACTTTTTGTTGTGAAAGTGCTTTTACCTTTGCTATAAATAGAACTTCATATATTAAAAACAAACACTCAAGCTTGGCCCATGTTTAAAAAGTAATGCTAAAGTAATGCACTACTTTCCATAAAAAGTAACTAAGTAACGCAAATAGTTACTTTTTTAGGGAGTAACGCAATATTGTAATGCATTGCTACTTTTAAAAGTAACGTTCCCCAACACTGACCGTGACTCATTAATGACATGTTTGCTATTACCGGACGAGGAGTTGTCTCTTCATGATAATTTGATCCCGAGGCGGAGCTTGAACTTTCAAGTAGCCGAGTTCCCACCACAGCAGCTCGCGAGTCTCGGAGTGAGTCCACAGGACAGTGAACCATGCGACACACTGGATTATTTATATCACTTCTTTCTTTCCTTTATACATGGGGTGAGCGCGCACCATTACGAGGACTCTTTTACTGGGAATTACTTGTATCACATACTGATGATTTGTTTTTCGCTTTAGAGAATCTGGAGGCAGCTTTACCTCATGTGATGCGCTATGATGTGGTCCGACTCCGACCTAAGGCACTGAAAGAGCGAGCGAGGAGGAGCGCCTCTTCTCTCAAGGTCCGCTCATTTTTAGACTAGTTTTGCAAACTGAAATTTTATTGACATCTCTTGGGATGTTTGATTTGACTTTCATTCATGCATGCTTGCTTTCACCCGTTCAGATATATCCTGAACAACTTGAATATGATTTGGCGGTAGATGGAAGGAACTTGACAATTTCTTTGCACAAAAATAGGTAAGAAAGGGAGTATGTAGAAACAGGCTTTAACAACTTGCTCTAAACAAAGTATAGAGGGCTTGTATTCATAACCTTTCCAATTAAACTTTTTTTCTTTCTTTTTTGTTTTTAAACAGGGAGCTTTTAGGAAAACAGTACACCCTCTCACATTATACCAAAGATGGGATTTCAGAGACAAAGTCTTCAGACAATAATGTATGTTTAAACAGTAGCTTCTTATTAATCTGGCACAGTACGTGAATGTTGCTGCTTAACCGTTTATGTTTTTGTCTTTAGGATCACTGCTACTATCAGGGACATGTCCATAATTTTGAGGAATCTTCAGTCAGTGTTGGACTTTGCTCCGGCATGGAGTAAGAAAACTTTACATTTTAAGCAAATTTCATAAACTGGATTTGATTGAATATTAAATGCATTAAACGTATATCATAATATACTAAATATTCTCTTGAGTCCACTTTATATACCGTAAAAAAAAAGGTTTTTCAGAGTTGCATTTCATGGGCTGTGCTTGTAATAAGTTGCTTTGGACAGTGCATAAAATATTATATATTAAAATATTGTCTCTTGTTCATCCTCTAGAGGGTTTCTGAGGATCAAAAATCAAGTTTACTTAATTGAACCCCTAGAAGAGTCTTTGGATGGCGACCATGCAATTTACAAGCAAGAGCATTTAAGGACCAAGCAAGGGGCCTTTGGATACATTAATGACACAGTCTATGACCTTGGTCCAAAGTCTAGGGGGCTGTATAAAGGCAAAAATATGGTAATGATATTCTAATGATTCAGTTCAGTTCACTTTTATTTGTATATTGCTTTTGTTCAATACAGCTTTACATGAGATTAATGTTCCCACATTACAATGATGAGTGTTCATGTTATGCAGTTAATTAATGACTTGTAAGCAATTAATGATCTCTTGTGGAATGTAAGCTCATTATATGAGAAATACATTGATTGTTCACATATTTAGAAAATGAATGCTGTACTTGCTCCTTATTTTATTATTAAGCAGCATTTATAATTGGTACCTCAACATCTTATTAATAATATTGCTTACCATGAAGTTTTATAACTTTATTTCAACTGCTCTTCAGAAAAACAAATCCCCCAGGGGAGGACAGCGGATTGTTGAGACAGTTTTAGTCATTGATCATTCAGAGGTATGAATTTGGTTTAATGGAAAAATATCTTGAGTGTTGTGTTGTGTTTTATATTGAAATATCTAAATATATCTACATACTTTCCTTCAGTACAAGAAGTTTGGAAGTGTTAAGAAGATTGAAGAAAGAATGATGTTGGTCGCAAATCATGTAGACAAGGTATCAGACAACTTTGGTCTTTCATTAAATAGCGTGTTATGCATGATTATTAGGATATGATTTTTGAAATATTATTTATAGAATTCTTTGTTGTTTAGCTTTACCGGCCTCTAAACATACGTGTCAGGTTGGTTGGACTTGAGATTTGGTCGAATAGAAACCTGATTGATGTCAGCAATATACCAAATGTTAGTCTGGAACGATTTTTACAATGGCGTCAAGACAACCTGCTCAAGAGGAAGAAACATGACAATGCCCATTTTGTTACGTGAGTCACTGATTGCTCATTTTAATCAGTTGCTGTGCTGTGAATGCCTAGTTTTAACTTTAAACAATTCCCTTTAAAATGCATCATACTGCAAGCTTTAAAACATTTATTTTTAAAATAGTACACTGAACCAACATAAATATCCTTTAATGCATCAGGTTCTCTTTTTTTAATCAGTGGTATAGATTTTGAAGGATCAACTGTTGGATTGGCCACAATGTATGCTATGTGCTCTCCATCTTCTGGTGCTGTGAATGAGGTATTTTTCTGTGCACATGTTAATGTATCTAAATTAATAGTTTAAGGCCTGGTTTCACAGGTAGGGCTTAGGTCATGTCAGGATTTGGCCATAGTTCAGTTGGGACGTTTAAGTAGCTCTTAAGCCTTAGATAAAAATATTAATGTTGTGCATCTTGTGGCAAAACAATGAATCTGGCATATTTAAAGATCATTTTCAGTTGAAATTGCCCAGACATGTATTTTAGTCTTGGACTAGGCTTAAGCCTTGTCTGAAACCAGGGGTAAAATTCGTTTTTTTCTAATGTTTGAAAGAAATCTTTGGTTGTGGTGAATAATATGACATGAGATTTTTTTTCTTTACTAAGGACCATAATAAAAATCCCATTGCAGTGGCTTCTACCATTGCCCATGAAATGGGACATAATCTGGGCATGTCACATGATGATTCAAGCTGTACATGCTCCTCGGACAAGGGCTGTGTTATGTCAGACACCATTGGGTGAGGTTAAATGAAAATACATTTGATTAGAGCACATTATACAATGGCACAAGACATTTTTTTGCTGTTTTTTCACAGACTATAACATATTATTATTCTTTTTCAACAGGTATGTTTACCCTGATTCCTTTAGTACTTGCAGTGAAACGTCCTTAAAGACATTTTTGCAGAACTATGACACCAGCTGTCTATTAGATGTGCCAAATGAGAATGAACTATTTGGAGGCCCAGTTTGTGGAAACGCATTTGTTGAAAATGGCGAGGAATGTGACTGCGGAACTCTTGAGGTGTGACATGTTAATTTACATTTAAATTACCATGATTACAATTTTAAAATTTTACAATATTTTAAACTGTATAAACGTTAAAGCTGCCATTACTCCAGTTTTCAGTGTCCCATGACCCTTCAGAAATCATTTCCATATGCTGATTTGCTGATCAGGAAACATTTCTTATATTATTAATCTTGAAATGTGTTTCTCCTCAATAATGTTTTGGACAATTGTTTTGGTTTTTCAGTATTCCTTGATGAATAGCAACTTCAAAAGAAGTATTATATCTTTATTGTGCCCTGGCTGATCTGTTTCTCTTACTTACTCTTTAATGATCCCAATTTTTCAAAGACAATACACTGATCTCAATCCTGAATACTGACCCCAGATGTAAAATAAAACATTTTCCATTTCTTTTTTAATTTTTTTTTTAATTTTAGGAATGTAACAATCCCTGCTGCAATGCCACCACCTGTCGACTGACTGAAGGTGCCTACTGTGCACATGGAGAGT
>JAUMHQ010000070.1:11048602-11061264 GCA_032361165.1 Enteromius paludinosus
ACACCAAACCCACTATTTCTGACATTATATTAAATTAAATTTACACCAAAGTATTCAGGTGTCAAAATTCTCAATCAGAGATCAATAAGAAACAAGCAGGGATGATTTTAAAACGTTTGATTCATACATACAGATGTAAAAGCCACTGATCTCTGCAGCTGTGGCTGGACTAAATGAAGATTTTAGTGATAATGAAGTTAGTGACAATGGAAATTAAGAGTTTTATACAGGGATGGTTTACCTAAAAATTTAAATTCTGTCATCGTATTGAAAGATAATGCGTATTCCCTAGACGGAATCAACATCTAATGTGTTACATTGCAACTGCACCCCACTATTCAACATTTGGTCTGTGAAGGTGTGAACCAAATGGCCATACAATGCCTGTGTATTGTGAGGCGTCAAGTAGGAGGTCCTGACAGTGTCTTCAGCTATAAGGTCTGGTCACACAAACCTCGCTTTGGGTTAAGAAACAGAAGACGGCTATGCTACACTACTTGCTTTGTGGAATAAAACTCTTCTCCCCTGGACTTTGATCAAGCTTTCTTATTTTATGTATTAGAGAAATCTAATACATATGGCGAGCCATTAAAACCACTGGTCAACCAAGTACAGAGAAATCTAACAGTATACATAACTTCATGTTGTTTCAAAACTGCATGACCCTCTTTCTTCAGTAGTATTTAGTAGTCCATATATTGAAAGGTAACGGGGTCCAAAGGAGGTACTACACTGGATCCCATTGACTTGTATGCACAAAAACACATTTTTTAAGAAGTCTTTTTTTATTTATATTCCACAGAAGAAAGACAGCCATAGAGGTTTGGAGTCACATGAGGGTGAATAAATAATGACAGAATTTAAACTTCAGGATGAAGTACCCCTTCAACTACATATGAAGGAAAGTAGATGACAAGTTTTGGCTACAAAATCAATTTTATATGATTGTAGCTGCATTGGCCATTGCCTTTGATCTCAATTAGTGTGATGCCTTATAATTCCAGTTATGTAAAAGACAACACATAAAGGTAAACCTTAAAATGTTCACATACTTCACATAGATGCATCTGCCATGTAATTACCATGGATTTGAAAAATAGAAGCAAAAGTTGAGAGCAAAAAAAGGAGGGAAAAGCATGCTGATAGCACAGTTCCTGGACATTCCTTTTTAGTCCACAAGTGACTGCTGGAAAACCACAGACTCTGTGTGTCAGTCTCACAGTTAGCCAAGCACCCAACCCCACCGCAGAAGAAGAGTGAAAAGAATCCATATCAGCATGCCTCACAAGCACCCATGCCCCACCAAGAGAGAAAGAGAGAAGAGAAACAGCAGAGGAAGAAGGGGTGGACAGCTCTCAGGCCCCTCAGTGGCCTTCTGTGGCTTTGGGTTTGGAGACTTTCTTAAGACTCTCTTTCATACTCAAGGCCTCCAGCTGCTCGGCCGGGTCTGCCGCACCCTGATGGGAGGCACTGTTGTCTACAAACATGTTTGGGATGTCTTGACCGAAGTAGATCTTGCTGTTTGCAGCTATAGCCTGGTATTTCATCAGTTCCAGGTACTCTGGTGTCAGCTTCAGCTGTGGAGGAAAGAAACTGTAGTGTGACAAATGACATGAACACATTTGGTGTGTAATCATCTCTGCTTAAGAAATGTGTTTGTGCCTCCATGTGTTCGGAGTTGACACTAGTACCATTAAAACAGCTAGAGCCTCCTACTGGTGCTTATCTAATATAGCTGAGGTAAAAAGACAGAGCTTTGGCTAAGCTGAAAAGTTTAAATATTGAACAAAATCTGTTTTTGTACAGATATGCACTACAAGTAAACAAACCTTCACCTTCAAACCTAGTTCACCTTCAGTTGCTGGTCCATACTGACTTGAAGAAAAAAAACAAAACACTATGCAAGTCAATGGGGACCAGAAACTGAACGTGAACTATCCTTTTGAACAGTTGTGAATAGGGTTGTAACGGTATACCGGTATGGCGGTTTATTGTGATATTGACATGTACAATCATCATACCATGCACATTTGCTTATTACCGGTTTTGAAAAAAAAATTAAACCAGATCTCACTCGCGCTGCAGTATATGCAACTTCTTTGCGCTTGACTGCTTAGCCCATACAGTGGATAAAAAGTCTGATACAGAGGCTGCTAATTCTAATCTCTATGTCCCACCGAAAAACTTATTAAAATAGGCAGTATGGCAATATTTTGGGTATCCGAAAAGTTATCGCGGGGTTGTCCTTGAAGATGGATATCCACAAGTTCTCCCATATTTGCGAGCACCATCCCTCCGTGAACATAAAAATATTAAACCCGTATTATTTCTGTGATGCAAATGGAATCCAGTCATGTAGTTGTATAAATCAAAATCTAGCTGCAGTAAATCAAATCGCGATGTGCGTGTCTGTGAATATACAACGCACAAACGCTGCCATATATTGTAATTCGATATTCTGTGTCTCTGTATGAACGAGCAGCGCCGTTCCTTATCTTGTTCAAATGGGAGATGCAAAGCTTTATTTAATTTTTCTCCCCAAACGTTAGACTCATCCATCTATGTTTTTTTGGTAAAAAAAGTTTGTTACAATAAACCATGCTCAACCAAAAACCATATCTCATTTTATTCATTTAAGGGTCATTGTAGCTGATGATCATAATAATAATGATAGTTTGATACGGTATACCGTGAAACCGTGATATTTTCTGAGACGATTATCATACTGTGAAAATCTCATACCGTTACAACCCTAGTTGTGAATCAGGAATAGTTCACCCAAATGACTATTTTACTTAAAATGCACTTCGCCTCTAACCATCCAAGATGTAGGTTTTCATAAAAAATATTTGGGGACATTTAGCATTATTTTAGCCAGATAAAATAATGCTAACAAATAAAAAATGTATTCAAATATATTGTGATTGAATGTGTTTATTGGGAACACACAGCTTTTCACTTCACAACGACATTATCTGAGCGACTGGAGTGATGTGGGTTACTTGTGATGTTTATATCAGGTATTTGGATTCTCATTCTGACGGCACCCATTCAATTCATGCAGAGGATCCACTGGTGAGCAAGTGATGAAATGCTAAATTTCTCCAAATCTATTCTAATAAAAAAAAAATTTAATCTAAATCTTAGATGGCCTGAGGCTGAGCACATTTTCAGCCTAATTAAATTTTTGGGTGAACTATTCCTTTAAACCTGAAAAATGTAGATTGTTTAAATGCACCAATTTTTTTTCTTTTTATTAATATTAAATGTTTTTAAAAAATACATTAACAAAAATGTTGTTTTTTACCCTGTTGGCTTCTGCAAATTTGGCAGCAGTGTAATATTCTGCATCTGCTCTTGCCCTCTCTCTTGCCAGGAAAGCAGCATCTGTTACGATCAAATAAATGTGTCTGATGAGCAACATACTCTGCATGGCACATGCTATAAAGACTCTCAGTAGATAAACCAGACCTTCAATTTCAGAGATCTTTTTCTCGGTTTCCTTCTCCATTACTTTTTGTTGGAAGTGAATCTCCGCTACCTGAGCCACTTTCTGAGCCTCTGCAATGAGAGCAACACATGAAACGAATGAGGACAAACCGTGACTCTATACATGATCAGCATTACATTTGGAAGTTTAGACTCACCTATGATGGCCTTCTTTCTCTCAGTTTCAGCTTCCTTCTCCACCACTTTCTGTGTCTGAGCGGTGATGAGCAGCCTGGTCTTCTCTGCTTCCCTGCAGACGATGAAAGCAAGGGAAGATTTAGAGAAGTTCCTTGAGCACTAAATCAGCACATTAGAATGATTTCTGAAGGATCATGTGACACTGAAACTGTGTTATCCAATCAAACTGTACAGAAAAATATATTCACTCACATTAGCTCATAGTTTCTTCTGATTGCCTCAGGAATTTTAGGTTTGGTGACTCGCACAGCCTGCAAAATATTATGAAATCACGAATTCTGCTTAAGTCAAAACTGAAACCACAGAGCTAAAAACGATACCTGAATTGTGAGGCCAGGAGCCATGGAATTCAAGTCCTTCTGCAGTGCAGTCTTTAAGTTCTCATCAATTATGTCTGTCAAACAAAAATGACACAAATGACATGACAAATGTTCTTGCAGTGAGAACTTGCACAAAAGACAAAACTAATGACACAGCAGAAACCGCAGCGCTCATATAAACAATGAAAGTTCACAGTATACTTAACTGGATAAACTGTTTGACATACCAGTGACTTACCGAACAGTTCTATGTAGACTTCCTGTAGTGTGTGCACACTGCAGAACTGGTTTAACTCATGGTGAATTTTGTTGAAGATTAGCGTCTTGTCATAATCTGCGGTGTAGTTCTTCACTATGTCCACCACTGCAGAAATAAAAAACAACAAGAGCGTGACCTTAATTTGTCAAAGCCTAACATCTCATTTTGTCTTACACTGAAAAAGGTCAGTCATACAGGTTTGAAGGCGTGTAAATGATGGCAGAAAATTAATTTTTGGGTGAACTACCCCTTTAAGGCTCTTACCTGCTAAAGGAACCAGCATGTTGACCACCTCAATTCTGTCAAAATAAATCATGACACCCCCACTGCGGAAGACAAAGAAACTATTATTTTCATTTCCTAGAGCACCAGAAAAAATAAAAATAATTTAAAAGAATAACACCACAAAAAATTACCTGGTTCCACAAGGCACATTTTTTATTTCATCTGTTTGCATGGTTGTCTAAAAACAATAATGCAAACATTAAAAAACGTTGAGCATTGTAAAACAATAATTATTTTTTTTCATCTGGCCAACTGTAAAATCATGATATTTGTACCTGTACTGATCTATATGAAGTAATGAAAGGCAGCATTATATGGTAACCAGGGCCATTAGGGGCTGTCAACAAAGCTCCTCCTCTGAAAAGAAAAAAAATGGGGAAACATGACGAATTAGGCAAATTAATACATATGACATTAATTTAATGTGTAAAAATATCACAACTTATATTGCTATAAAGAAGGGGTGATGTTACCTGAAATTACATGTTTTTTTTTTTTTGTTTTTTTTTAAATTAAAAACGTATTTTCTCAACCTTGTGTCAATTCACTTTGTGATTTATATTGTTCGATGATACACAAAAAGGAATATGTTTTTAAAGAACATTGATAATCAGATAATTTTGGTGACCACTGATATCCATTACATGTAGAAAAACATGTCTCTTTAATCTTTTTTCTTGAAATATTCCTTTATGTTCCACAGAAGAAAGAAGTCATACAGGCTTTGGCAAACAATTTTATTTTTTTAGATCAAACATACCTTTAATGAAAAGCTGTAAACATACAATGTTAACTTACTTTCCAACAAACCTCAACTATATTACAGGTATTTTATTAATTATTAACATAAGCAGCATAAAACCTGTGCATATTTGCAACGCAACTTCCTTACACTCACCTGTAATACACAGCTAAATGTCCTTCCTCAATCTTGTGTATGGAAGAATGAAGCAGAATGGCCATCACACCAGCCATTGCTCCGACTAATGCCCCAACATGTGCCATTATCAACATGTGCACTCAACTGCGGAGAGACAAGTTTACAAAAGGGAAAGCTGAGCTGATCCTTAGAAGAAGAAACACACACACACAGCTTGGGTGACAAAAGATCAGCTTAAAACACAAGCAAGGGCCCTGGTTGCAAACATGTAAGCAGATCAGCCTGCACTGCATAACCTTCTTCAACTGATCCCACACACATATAAATAATCTCTGGAGAGCGGCACAGCAAACCGAGATAACAGGTTTTCAAAGTCCAATAGACCCACCCACAGCCCACGCGGAAGCAATGCTATCAAATGCAAATGTACAATACAAATATATACAAATACATTCGTATAGCAACATCGCTGCATGGCCTCTTTAGCTATTTTAGGGAAACGAGTGTTAATCATAAGGCTGTCAGTGACCAGGAATTACAGTTTGACTTCGTTTCAACTCCTAGGAAGCTGCCTACAAAGACAGCAAGAGCGCAAGCGCAGCTTTGTTCGAATGCGCAGACGGTGCTGTCTAGATAGGGAACTCAGTGGCCTTTTACAACACAGCTTCTCCATTCCCTGTGGCCGCTATACGTAGGCTAGCTACTTCCTCAAATTAAGTGCTGACTCGCACGTACTACGTTACTGTACACGGCAAGAACTTACATAAATGAGCGTAGCCTGTCGGTAGACAAGCTAAAACAACCTTTACAGTAATTCACGTGATCTAGGCACCGCAGAAACCATCACAGCATTCACAAATTTAAGCTAACCAACGCCCGTGGCTGGCTAACTAAGCTAATTATTTGAAATGCAAGCAAACCTTGTGGCAAAACGACCTTCTGTCAAGTTAAACGACATATACGAGGGGCAAACAGTAGCCGCGGGAGGCTTTTACCGATCATTCAATTAGTTACTGGACAGTGCAGTCCTTTCGCTTTTGCAGGACATTACTTTATTACTCACGACGCCGTGCCAAACATTGTAGGTTTGAAGGTTCCCACTGAAACGCCTTGTGAATCCGATACTGATTTCCCTTTCAAAATCCGCCTCAACCACGCTTTCAAAATAAAAGTCACCAGTACGTTTTGAATTAATTCATAATTAAATTAAAAACCTTACTAGCCTATTTACTATTATTAATATTATTGTTGTTTTATACGTCGCGTTTGTAAAGATATTAAACAAATTTATTAATAAAACACAATTTGTAAAATATAAATTATCAAAAAAAAATATTATAAAATTGTGTGTATGTATAGTATAGAAGAAATATTATTTTGTAATATATGTGTTATATGTAAGTTACCCATAGACACGTGTATGTATGATAAATACGATATGTTATATTGTTATGTTATGTGATGTTTATAATATTGTGTTATGTTTCTTATGTGTGTCATAATTATAAAACAAGTAAAAACAATCTCCTTGATGCAATTAATCAACATTAAAGTAAATGTTTGTTACTCATATCCGGGTGCTTTGGGTTGCTGTGGAAACAGACGCACGCTCAAAGGGTGAGCTGACGGATGGAAATGGATGTGCTGGAAAACTTGGAAGTTCTGTGAGTTACGAATCATTTCTTTAAGAAACTTTGGTCTTTAATATTGTTTTCATAGCGTATCATTAATTTAGAGTCTGTAAGGTTATACTGTCTGGAAAACAAAACAATTTGTGCATCAGTATCATTGCTAGCTGCCTAGCATTGAGCAGAAAACATTCGTGTAAAGCGCACACTGGAAACACTGTGGGTGGTATAAATAAATACGTTTTCAACGTACTATTCCCAAAATCTGGGAGAGAAAATCCACATATAACTACATAAAAACAAATAAAATACGAACAAATAATGTATTCAATGCGAAGATGAGAATTCATACAAAATAAATAGTAAATAATGCTACTTTTACGTTTTATTACTATGTGTAAGGTGGGTGCAAGGATTCAACAATGGCACATTTAGATTTATCGACAAGAAAACAACATGCTACACCTGCGGGAACTTCATTGTTTTCTTCAATACGGAAACTAAGTCTAGGAAGACTCTGCAGAGTCCTGGTTCTGGTATCGGGGCCTTTACAGCCAGTGGGCATTGCAGCTGTCTTGCCTTCTCTGACCTCAATCTCAATCCATCCATTTTTGTCTACAACTATCCAGAGCTCGAGCAGATGTGTGAATTGAAAGGTCAGCCATTTTTTACATTTCCTTGCAAACAAACCACTATGGCTGATTGTAGTTGATCTTAAACTGATTTAGTGCACACCAAATTTGATAAATGTTTAAAAGTTACACCTTTTCATTTTTTTTAAGGCACAACTAAACTGGACTATACATCTTTGGCACTGTGTGACACTGGCCCTTATTTAATCTGTGCTTCCTCCATGCCTGATCACACCATCTCATTATGGTAAAATGCATGTTTTATATTAGTCTAACATTTGCTACCTACAACAATTATTTAAATCTTGCCTTTTTTAATATAATATTTAATATCTACTATTTAGGAACTGGGAGAGCAGTATTCTCCTTTGTAGCCATTCACTCTTTGGAGAGGATGTCACAGCGTTGGTTTTTAATCCCATGAACTGGTGTCAAATCGGTGCTGTGAATTTGAGGTCCCTTACTGTCTGGAATGTTGAAAGATGTGACAACTATCATTTGATGAAGCCTAGGTAGAAAGTCTCTCCAGCAGATGTCACTGTTATTTACATACGGATTTCATATATCAAAATTAGGATTAATGCACAGACAATGTTTATTTTACATATTGTCCTTTCTTTATGTTTTCTTGCCAGTGCTGTTGATCTCCCCACAGCTGATGGTTTAGTTACTGAGTGTGAAGCAAACCTGTCTTATATGCTCAGTAGGAAGTTGACACACTTAGGTCCTCAGATGCCCATTTCGGCAGTTGCTGGACTGTGTGGTGACAGAGCCGATGATTTTGTGGTATGGGTTGTTTCTCTTGTGAAGTGTTTTCTTATATAACTTTTTATCAGTGCCGATTTAAAAAAAAAACAAAAATTATAATAAAATAAAAGTACAGATGTTGTTTTCATCATCATAGTCAAAAGGTTTATTTTACATAAAAAAAATTTTCAGAGACACAGCATAATACGATTTTTTTTGTCCTAACAGCCTTTGAAACAAATAAAACCAAAACTGTGCCCAAGTGCCATCTGCTGGTCAACTTCTTCTGGTCTATATGTCGGTTCCATGGAAGGTTTCCTGCTTTGTGTGAATCCTGATACTTTGCTTGTCTCTGTCCTATATAAACCTCAAGCTGAATTAAATCCCTCAGGTAAATCATACCTGATACATTTCAAATCAGAACATTTCAGCATTTCACTTTTTTTCCCTTAACTAATTCCTTGTCTTCTTGAAAGTTTAATTTAATTGCATTTGTTGTAATTTTTACATCACAGATGACAGTAAAACATCCCTTCAGGAAGGCAGCTTCCAGAGCTTAGTAATACAAGACTATAATGTTTTTGCTGCAGGAATGGTAATAAATTGGATTAATCATTATACTAAAATGAGCTCTGAAATTACACATGAATCAGTTTTCAAATGAAACATAATTTGGTCCCAATTCAAGAGCATTTTCAAACCTATTACAGGATGGCCTTTTACGAAACATACTAATTAAAGGAAACAAATTAGAAGTAGTGCAGACTTGGGCTTTGGACGAGGCAGTCTCGACTATAAACTTTTCCCCTGATGGTGAGACACTGCTGATAGTTTCTAATAAAGTAAGTTATTATATTTTTTGATGTTTGTGTATTTTTTATGATTCATATTAAAATACTATTAAGGTAAAAACAGTTCTGTTACAATATACATTATATGAATATAAATTTTCATGATAAAAACGATATTCTTATATTTATGCCAGAATGCAATACAACACAATAAAGACAATGCTGAGAAACATAACTAATAAATGTTGGTTTTGCTTCATAGGGCTGTGTTTACAGATTGAAACCACTGCTGAATGATAAAATGGTGAAAGTTCTGGACGTACTCTGTGGAGATTTTGTGGCTGTTGCTGCATTACACACTGACAGAAGCATTTGTTTGGTAAAATAACATGTGGTGTCAATTGGTTAATTAATCACAATACATACACTGTACTGAAACGTCTAATAATAGTATAGTATTACAATATAAATATTAAAATATAATATATAGATCACATTTTGAAAGAAATATTATTGAAAATAATAAGGCATCTGTATCTTCATTGTTGCAGTCAGTCAGAGAAGCAGGAGACTTACAGCTGTGGGCCCTGGATGATGGACTTTGCATGGGCTTCATCTCTCTGCAAGTACATGTTAGTGCTATAAGTGGAGATTCTATGCGACCTCGCAGTAATTATTTTTCCCAAATCAGGTGAATACGTTTGCTCTACTTAAATCTGTGTTATTTGATTTGACTTTACTTCAGGTGACCAGTATGGCATGCTGTCCCATCGCACAGTATGTTGTTGTGGGAACAGGCACTGGAGACGTTCTGTTTGTGGAAATGACCACAAAACAAAAACCCAGACTAGTTCACAGAGTTCATCTCTACCATGTCCCTGTAGACCATTTGGTGTGAGTTTCACAGCACTGTGATTATTTGCTCTCATATTTCTGTTGAATTGGGGCATTGTGAACTGTATGTTGAGAACACTGTAATGTATATTATATTTGTTTAACAGGTTTGATCAAGGTGGAAACTTCTTAATCACAGGAGCATCAGACTCACGGATGTTTGTGCTGAACGCAAGGCCATCAAAAGGATTTGAAATTATTGGATGGATTGGTAATTCTTAGGGTGGCATACACTACTATTCAATTCTCTCTATTTGGGGTCTGTGAGATTTTCTTTTTAAATAAATGTTTACTTTTATTCAACGAGGATGGTTTAAATTGATCTAATGTGACAGTAAAGAAATGTAATGTTACAAAAGATGTCTATTTCAAATTAATTATGTTGTATTTAATTAATTTATCAAAGGATCTTGAAAAAATGCATCATGAATTCCACAAAAAGCAATTCTAGTAATTACAAATTTCTTGATTGTAATAATATTTCATTGTATTATTGTTTTAATATTTTTTTGGTCACATGATAAATTAATTGGCGAGCCAAGGATTCTTTAAAAACATTCAAAAATCTTACCACCCCAAACCTTTGAACTGTATTATATTATACTTTTATGCTTAAAGTTTAAAGTAAATTCTAAAACGTTATTTTACATTTTTCCAGAGGCTCCAGGTGCCATTGTAAACCTTTCCACTCAGTACAACATGGAAAGTAAACAGGTTAAAGTTCTGGTGCTGTGCAGCAAGGCAGAGAGAGAAATCAATGAGGGAAATGAGCTTCTGCTACTGACGTTGTTTGTGCAACAGCTTACAGGTATCAGAAAAACACACCATATTTGAGACTGGCATGCAGAAAGCTTTTTTTTTTTTAATTGGATGATAAATGATAAACATTCCAAAATGTTGTGCCACTTCCAGACTCGTCAGGGTGTGTGGATGCCTATGGCCGTCTATGTAAAGATGTCCTGCACAGCTGCCTATATGAGAGTCCCAACACTCTCTGTTCATGTGTCCTAGCAATAAACAAGATATTTGGTTACTGTCAAGAGAGAAAAGTCTTGCAAAGTTTCCGTATCCCTGAGGTGGTACAAGAACAGACAACACCCATAGTTTTTTTTGTGTTTTTGGCACTGCTCCTAACTTCTTCTCATGTGATATACAGAGTGGAGAAAAGCCCTCTAATGCACAGGAAGCTGTTCACCTGGTCCTGGAGAAGGAGGCAGGGGGCCATTTACTAAGTCCTGCTTTTCTCCAGCTCTCCCCACATCAAACCTGGCTGGCAACAGTTGGCAGAGATGGACTGCTGCGCATTTGTGAGATCTCAACAATGGTAGTGTTTGTTAAAACCAATCTCTACAAGTACATCCATGTTTATCAGTACTGGGCTAGGAGAGACATGTTTCTCGGAAACTGCCCAAATATCTGATGAGTATGTAAATGTGCGTACTTTTGATATGCAGGACAGGTATGTGCAGATGCAATGCCACTCATGTTGGCAGGGTGGAGTCGGATCTGTTTGTTTCACCCCAGACAGTCAGACCCTCATCACCTCTGGCCAGAGGGACGGCTCACTTGTCTGTAGCAGGCTCAGGTGAGCTCAAGGCTCTCAACAACTATTAAACAGAAAAATATGACAATAGAGCTTTGATCTACAGCGATTATTTTGTCTGTCTGGTGGTTTTTAAATTCACTTGAAGCTGAACCTAAAGCATTTTTGTTTTTACAATGCATTCAAATTTAACAGGTTAAAGCTTTCTTCGGCCGGCAAAGCAAGTGTAGCTACCCAGCATGCTCAGTTAGTTGCTGATTCTTTTGAATCAGTGGTATCCGTAGAGAATACAGTCCTCTCTGAAATGACTCAGTGGGATCCACAAACACAATCCCTGACCAGATGTTCATCATTTCATACAGGAGAAGTACTGTACACAAACACAGTGTTTTGTAATGTTTAAATAATATTTTTGCACAATACTGTACCTGGTTAAGCAGTTTTACTGAGGAGATGTTCTGTTGCTTGGGACACAGAATCTAAACTGCCATAAAATTCTTCCTGCAGGGAAAGATGAGTCATGAAGCTGAACAAGAGGAAAACTATTTTGTGTCCCCAGCTAGTTCTACATGGCTTGATGGAAAACTAGATGCGGTTAGTGTCTGAATAAATCTTTTATGTTGCTGTTTAATTAACAATATAATATTGCCTTGTTATTGTTCTCGATTAAATAATGTAGCATTATTTGTTGCCGGCAGTTAATCACAGGCCTCCTGGAGAAAAATGTTCGAATACAAAATATATTTACATAGAATAATTAAAACTGACGTGGTACAGGGAAAGGTGTTCCAACCTTATGCAACATTTGATTGAAAAAGTAAGATTTATGTTATATTCGTATTATTATAATCAATTGATCAGAGGTGTCAAAAGTACACACATTCTTTACTTAGGTAAAAGTATAGATACCTGTGTTTTGAGTATTGACTCAAATTTTTACTCAAGTTAAAGTAAAAAGTACAGGCTCTAAAACATACTTAAAGTATAAAAGTATAA
>JAUMHQ010000070.1:11061364-11081261 GCA_032361165.1 Enteromius paludinosus
GATACTCATGCTAAAATGTAAGAAGTAAAAGTAGAAAGTTGGCACAAAAAAAAGTAGTGAAGTAAAGTATAGATACCTGAAAATTCTATTTAAGTACAGTAACGAAGTATTTGTACTTTGTTACTTCCCATCTCTGCAATTGATTTTGTAAGCAAAACTCATAACCTGCACTACCATTGAAATGTCTGATTAGAAATGAATACTTTATTCAGCAAGGGTGCATTAATTGATCAAAAGTGACCGGAAAGATTTTTATTAATAATACGAAGAAACGTTTCTTGAGCACCAAATTTGCATTGATAAAATAAAGTTATTTTTAAATGGAACAATATTTCTGGTTTACTGTATTTTTTGATCAAATACAGTCTTGAAAGAAGACTTATTTTAAAAAGGTTTTTTTTTTAAATAAAATCTTACCGATCCCAAACTTTTGAAAGATTATGATACTGGTTTCCACAAACGTTAAACATCAAGTTTGAGTGATGAATTTAATAATTTAAAGAAAATGCATTAATTGTAAAATAATGACTCCAGTGTTTTACAAACAGGTTCTCCAAGAGGAGACTCAGCAGTATGCAGAGATGAAAAAGAACCTAAGAAAAAACATCAAAGTTCTTCGTGACGCAGTAAGAGAAAATTAAATCAAATTATTGTTGCCATACATTTGAAGTTGAAAGGTTAATCTTAATTGTCTCTGGATCATTCCAGATCAAAGCAATAATGCAAGAGAATGAGAGCCTGCCAGACATGGAGAAACTTGAGCACCAGGAATTTAACCTGGATGTGGAAGAACAACAGAGGATGGAGCTTGAGGGAAAACAGGAAGTTACCAGGGTAAACATGGCTATTTACAGATGATGAATAGCAGATTAATTACACATCTTCTGTAAAACCGAGCTTTTTCCTACCATATTCAGATGTTTATTTATGTTGTTTAAGGTGAGGAAAGAGATTGAGATGGAGAATCTGGCTAAGTGCTATCAGAGGGAGATCCTGAAGAAAGAATGCTGGGATTCCATGCAAGTCAAAGGCAAAGCCATTAAGGTCTCTAGTCTAAAAAGAAAAACAATTTTATGTAGGGGAAAAAAACTGTAATAATATCCCCATCCATAAATTTCACCTGGCATACCTGGAACTAGAAATACTATACAGCTGCCAAGTGTTCAGTGTCTTTCTGTACGTTTTGTTGCCCGTAGGCCTTTCATTCAGAAAATGAGGTGAAGAACTATCCCATGAAGGAACGCACTGAAAAAGAACTTGAAGAGCTTCAAAGGATTGAGACTATGAGGCAGATCGAACAGGATAATTCACAAGTATGTCTACAGTGTGTTACTAAAACAATAATGAGTCAGCTGTTGGAAGAGATTCCTCCATAGCAACCAAAGCTTTAGAAAAGATACTGAACACCTTGATACAGTACTTGTTTCTGGTCACAGGATTTGACACTTATAATGTAGTTGTTCCCCATAGCTTCAAGAGATGATTTTAAACACAATCTCTGGAGAGGAAGAAGAGGCAGAAGACATTAAGACTGAGAGTCCTGCTCTGACTGGCAGTCTGAGTGCTCTGTATGGTGGAGTCAATCCTTATCTTTACAGCCAGTTTGACTTACATATCAGAGAGCAGAAAATCAACCAAATCACCTTGCTAAAGGTGGTGACTTCTCTTGTTTGTACTTGATACTTGATGTTTTATGCTTTATTTGGTTGTTGGCATCCCCTTTTGAATACAGACAAAGTTTACACAGTAAAAATGGGGTCATACAGTATGGTCTGCAACTGTTAATTTTATATATATATATCATGGTTGTTTATTCAAGGATGTTATCTACAAAGTGAAGAACACATTCAACAAAGAATTTGAGGCAGTTTACAAGCAGAAGGAACAGGAAATCAACCGTCTCAGAGAGAAGAACAAGCGTATCTCTGAGATTATGACTGAGCTGGACATCAGTGAGACCCTTTGGGAGCCTAGTCTCACGGATAATGAGTGTCCTGAGAGAGCTCTCACTGTGACCGACTCAGAGGTAACATAGCCGGTGTTCTAAAAATAGGTCTATTTTTAATCGTTCAAAGTGACATTGATTTCATATCATTTAATTCATGTAATTATGGCAAACACTGATTTATTATTTTGGACAATGAGCCTGACAGAAAAATGTGTGTGTTGTTCTAGATCAAGGTTGAGAAATACCTCACCCCCGAGCTGAAAGAAAAAGAAAATCAGCTAAGAGAGGAAGACGAACGGCAAAGGCTTGCGGCCAAGGTAGAACATGACTGTACCTCACAACATCTGTCCATTTAAGTTCTTAGTTCTTTTTATGTCATAAACCCATATTTACCAGCTGTTTACTTTAATTTTTATTTCTATGAATATATTCGTATGAAAAATGCTTGCTTTTGTTAGTTCATTCACTTTCTTGTAAAAGTTGTTCTAAAACACTTTTAATGTCAAGAATCATTCAAATGATCATAATTGGACTTTTATAAAATTACAAAAGATTAAACTTTCTATTCATCATCACGTTAAAATAAATATAATATGAATAAATAATGATTTTGGAAGGATCAGTGCACACTGAAGACTAGAGTAATGGCTTTACCGTTACAGAAGTATGTTACATTCTAAAATATATTAAAATAAAACACAAATATTTTATTATTTGTTTTGATCAAATAAATCATGGTAAGAAATAGAAACTTTTATACTTTTTAAAGTATAATGCATTAAACTGAAATATGAAAGCTGGCTTATATAGGCAGAAACTGTAACACAAATATATCAGTTTGTCTTATGCTTTAGATGATAACAACTGTTCTGTATTTCCATTTCAGTCTGACAACATGAGAGATCAAGCACTAAGTGTAATGATGGGTGGAGTTCTGGAGCTTAAAAAGGAGGATGTGCTGAGGATGGTGAGCGAATGAATCTTACTGGAATGCATAAACTTAATTAACAAAAAGAAGATAAAGGCAGGGCAAAATAACATTCAAAATATGCCTACTTTCCAGGAAGTACCTCAGCCTGAGTTCATATCTAAACCTGAGGTACAGTGGACAGATGAAGAGAGAAAGAGCTTCAAAGAGTTTGAGAAAAAAGCAAAGGAGCTCAGTGAGGAGAAAGACAAATACAGAAAAGTATGACTTTGATAACACCTTTCAGGGATACTTTATCCAAGCTTATTTATTTAGCTTTCAGATTATATATACATCTAAATAATAAAAACTTATGACTGTTTTTGTTGTCCGTGGTCACAAATAAGAAACAGACATCAAAAAGTCTTGTTACCAAAATGTACAGTTCTAAAATCTGTCACAGTAAATACAAAAACTAAATGTGCTTGGCATCATTGATGTCAAATCTGCCTTTTTGTGTGAACTGTTCTAATGATCAATTACCCCCTTCCATTTCAAATTCATTAATTTTGACCCCTTTTGATGTTTCTTTAGACACTAGAAACAGAAATGAAGAAACTGCTGACTTCTGTTAAAGAGGCTACCCAGATGTTTGATGAAAAACTCACAAAGCTCTTTGAAAGGAAAGTGAAATCAGAGATGGTCACATACCAAGTAAGATGATACATCACTGCACCTCATGTCACCTTTTCAGGGGCCTATTGTGTGCAGTCACATAATTATAGTTATGTAACGGTAACTGCACATCTAATACTTATAGATATATTGTAATCTAATTATATGTTTATTATATTGCACATAGTATACCTGAACATACAAAAATGTCTATTGTAATATACATGTACATACAATGTTGTCAATTTTCTTTTATTACCTGTGTTTTGTCATGTCACTGTCATTCTGTTGCACTATGGAAGCTACTATCATGAAAAAAGCCTCATATTGTATGTGTATACATACCTGCCAATAAAGCTCATTCTAATTCTGATTATAGATTTGAGTTTTGTCTTTCAGGAGGAGCTCAAGATTGCGAATCTGGTTCACTCCATTCAAACTGAAGAAGAGATCCTAAGCAGAGAGAAACAGTTGAGCCTTAAACTTGAAAAGGCACGACTTGTAAAGGTGATCTTTATATATATTTTTATCTTTTATCTTGTTTTCATTCCTGCTCCAGGCTGGTCTCCTACACAGACTGGTATGAAAAGAAAGAAAGCAAAGAATAGAAAAATATTTGAATTTGCAGACCATTTTCTATAAGATAAAATTAAGAATTTTGTGAAAATAAATTTATCATGCAAGAATTATGTTTTCATGTCAGCTGTTTAGTGATTCTTTAGTGATTTGCCGAACAAAAAAGCAGGTTATAGGCAGGTTTTGAATTTCTACTCATGATATTCTTTGGAACATATTACAGAGCCTCCTTTGCAAAGGATCTTTGCAAAAATAAAAATATACAGACTTTCGTGTGTACATGAGAAACTGAGCATAATTGCACCATCAACCTATTTTGTGGTATGGCTTTTTAGCCGCCATAGGGTATGCGTTAAAACAGAAACTTGGCAAATCAGGCAGTGCACATAGCCACATTAGTCCTTCATATTAGAGGTACTACCTTAAGAATAGCCACATTCTGAGCAAACAGATCTCTATTTATTCATGTGCATCCATGCTCCCTTTTTATACATACAGTAGTAAAATGGCTGTATGCACAACATGTAGTTACTGATTATAATAATATACAAAACAAGATTGTAACGTGTAAGCAAGAAAACAAAATTCCCATGCAATGTAAATATTTCCCGTATGTATTCAGAAAATCAATGAATAAACAAAGAGGACTTCTACAATATACCAAATATAAAGCTTCTATGAACCATGTATGTTAAATAATAGAGTCTGGAAAAGTAAGGACTTTTCAGATGGATAATATGTAGGAACCCTGCCTGCTGTTTTCTCTTCACAGTAACTCTATACAACGTCAGAAATTGGCAGTTATAACACGAGACAATTATAATGTTCCTGATGATGAGACAAAAATTTTGTGCAAGAACAAACCTGTGTGGCATGCTAATCCGTTCCTGTAAGACTGATTGTTTTCACATGTTGAAGTGTATGAGTCACTTCTCTTTCTTGTCAGAATGAAATTGGGGAGGAATTGAAAAAGCACAAGGAGACTGTTGATGAGTTTAGAGAGGAGTATGATAACACAGTCACTGAGGACAAAGTAAGATTATGAACATGTTTGCAAATACATATCCAAAATGTTTTCACCAAGAAAGTATCATTTAAAAAATCACTTGCTTTTTTTTTAAGCTTCTTGACAAAGGATTTCGCAAAGACTTCTTTGACGTTCCTGGACACATAATTGACCAGCTCTATAAGCTTTACAAACGCAGACCAAGGTATTATTTCAGAGGAGTAGCAATTTCATGTGGCACGTGCGTACGACATGTGATTGTCTGACTAGTTACCTTTGAAAACAATAATGGTGTTGTTTAACAGGGTTCAGAGGATAAAAACACAGACTGAAAATAACCAGTTTAAAGAGGGAGCGTTAGGAACGGCACCATCTGATGGACTCTCTCTGATGATGAAGGCCATGAAAGAATTGGACGCACCAGAGAACATGCCGGAAGGATTAGATCTGTTTGTGTGGGAGAGGTTTTGCCTGGCCAGACGGGTCAAAGTGGAAAGTGAACAAAAGGTGAGAATGGTTAGAGAGAGCCCAAATGTGCTAGGCGCCACCATAATCACATCTTAACCCATGTTCCTCAGAATCCAAAATTGGCTTTTAACGTTGAATCCTGTAGGTCAAACTAAAGGCATTGACCCTGGCGGAGATGCAGGCTTTTCTTCAGAGGAGAACAGATGAGGACGAGAAAGCTCAGCTTGAAATAAAAAATCTTATTGATGAACTAAACAGGTGAGGTAACAGTTGGCTATAAAAATGAAAGCGCACTGGAAAAAAGATGGCATCCAGTATCTATGACCATTGATATTATTGTCCTAGCATCTGTGAAGAAAAGATGAGCTTTCGACTTGACAGTATGGTGCAGATCGTTCTACAGCAAGGTCAGGTGGAAGTGGACACTGGAGACTTCATCCCTGACTATACCAATGCTCTACTAATACATTGCAAAGTAATCGACGACCTCAACAGCACTATCAGGGTACACTGAATCACTCGTCTTTCTCTTCATTTCAATTGTGCTTACACTATAAATCATTATGGTCTCATACTCATAATAAGTGTGCACTAGAAATAAATTAAGTGTGTGCAAGTTGACATATAAAGACCAATAGCTGATTCCATTCATTTAGATTAATGGCATTATTGATCATATTTTATCACTTATTCATCAGGCTTTAGGAGATCAGAAGATCACCAGCATGGTGGAGTGTAAAGACTTCCGCAAAGGAATCATACAGCAGGAGTGGGATCACAAGAGAATGACAATGCAGCTGGAGGATCTCAGCAATAAAGCCAGAGACATACAGACCCTACGCATCACTCAGGAGATTCAAGATGTATGTATGGATTTAATATGTAGCCTTTCATTTAAAGTAAAATTGCTCCATTTACTAGTGTATTTTACCTGATAGGTATATGATTGATAAAGTAAGCTATTGAATATTGAAAAAAGAATTATTTAATCTTAGAGAAGAAGACACTATGGCTCAGGACAACTACATTTACATATTAATTACAATTGCTTTTTTTTTTTTCCTCACATCAGTACCTAAATGAAACAAGCAATGATAACAGGGTGTCAAAGCAGCTGACAACTCTGGAGAAGAATCTTGATTTACAGAAAACGGTAAATTTGATCATAACTGTTTAAGCGCACAGCAAAGATACAAGGCACTTTTCCAGATGCATATTTCTCAGTGCAGATGTTACTTTGTTGTGAATTCAGTCTGGATGATTACATGAGTCAAATTCATTGACAGATAAAAAAAAAGTTGGGTTTGTTTCACTCTTTGCCCAGACTCATCGAAAGAAAGTTGAGGCTTGCAAGAAACAGAATAAGCGCCTGGACAGACAAGTTGTGCAAATACAAGAGAAGAACGCAGCCCTCGACTTGAAAGTGGCTGAGATGGAGATAACTGTTGCAGAGCAAAGAAATATTTACGAGGCTGTTGGTAATTGACTTTATATCTTCTACCATTGATAAAACTATTTGTTTTTAGCAAAAATAGACTACTTTGTTGTTTAGAGAACAGGGGGCCTGTTTTTTTTCTGTGTTAATCAGTCATGATTGCATTCTTAATAGGCCTACACTACTGTTCTAAAAAGTTTATTTTAAAAGAATATAAGAAGATTTCATTATATTAAGCTAGTACACATTAACTTGATCAAAAGAGACAGTAAAGACTTTCAAAATATTAATTAACAAGAAAACAAAAATAGGCACTTTTTTTGCTTTTTTTTGTGTATCGGCTTGTTGCAGCCACTAAAAGAGCATGATTTTAACTTCAAACAGGACCGGGGCATGGTCATCATCAACCTGAAGACCATAACTTCCTAGAACATTTCCAGTGGTTTAGGAGATTTGTATTACATTGCAGGGCATTTAATCTCTTATACATATATAGCAAAACTTAAATGCAATATTTAACTGGTAACCAGAGTAGAGAAGCCAGAACAAGAGAAATGTGTCCCCTTTTTCTTATACTATAAGAAGTAATATTATGACATCTAGCCAATTCTATTCCAACATTTTTAGCACATTTGCTTTGAACATTAATGATACATAAAAACAATCTGTATGCTTTGTAATGTACATTCTGCTAATGATTCATGAATAAGCCCAATAACTTTAATTTACATTTATTTACAAAATGTTATCCAGCAATGGTAGATAACCAGGAGACAGAGGCAGAGAAGAACTACCGAGATATCATCTTGAGAAAGAAGCTGTTGAACATAGCTGGAGCACAATCTGAAGAGATACTCATACTGCGAGCAGAGGTTGAGAAACTGCGTATGAAGAACTTCCCATCTCTTTCTCAACTAAACTACAACTGATTTACAGCACATCAATGGGAGCTTTTGGTTGAAAATTTTAATTATTTCAGTACACAGATGTGACATGAGAACACAAGAAAATGTGTAGGCCTAATAAATAACAACAAAGTTTAATAAACCTATCAAAACTCAAGAATGTATTTTACCGGTTCCACATACATCTGAATAATCACCCTATATGAATGCATTGTTGAATGACCTTTTCAGAAAAGGCAAGATATTTAAATATTATGAATAAAAGTAATACAGTACAATGAATTTCATTTGTCTGTGAAGTCTTCCTCTGTCCTGTCAAAGTGCAATATTTTATCATCTAAACCTAAACTGTCTATAAGCTGAGACAAACTGAGTTGTTTTCCCTCCGAGGGTAATTCTCTCTGTAATTCACAGAGCACAGACTGAGCACAGGATCTCCACTTGTCTATGAGTCTCTGCAGCTGGGTCAGGTCATTCTATGACGAAAGAAAGAAAGACGTCATAATCAAAACATAATCATTTGGCAATACTCGACTTAGTAATAGAGGTTTACCTTTTTTCTATACATCTTGGCCATCTTTAATCTTCGCAAGTTTTCGGATTGCTCCTTCACTGCTTTCCGTAGCTCTTCGCATCGCTGAATCAAGTGTTTTTGTGCAGGCTCAGCTGCGGGATGTGAACCGTCTCTTTGCTCGCTCACATCATTCCGATTAACATCAGTGTCGGTCTCTCTGTCGTCTCCTGGTTGTGAGGTCTGTGGTTCACCTTCATCTTCAATTTTAAGGCGTTTCACCACACTGAGGGGGGATTTGAATGAGTGGCGCGATCTTTTTAACTTCTCCTTCAGTAAAGAACTCATGGGCTAAAGAGAAAAGGTCAACAAAATCCTATCAATGCTCGTGTGACTCTAGACGCAGTTATTGTGAAAAACAATCTCTTCACATATTTGAACGTGGTGTGTATCTGCTCTTTTCTAATTAAGTTGCATCGTCTACAAATATTAACGCTAGATGTCAGAAAGAACAATAAGATGTACCTTGGTTGACCTGCTTGAAGAAGAACACTGAGCTGTATTCGGTGTGTTTTCATTAAGGTTATCTGGTGTGAGTTTGATCGGGGTTGTCTCCATGATTCACACCACATACATACCGTCGCTATGAAGAGGAAAAAACTCTAAAGTGACAGATACTGGGTATTATTTACGTTTCTTCTGCGGTAAAAAAATACAATCAAAAGCACATCTAGGTAAATCTCATCTTTCCAGCTGTGAAGTTATCAGTATGCACTCTCATGTTTTGAAATTGGTGCGAGATCCACTTATTTAGTCGTCATTTCCGGGACGTCCAAACGTTGTTGTCATTATCATGAATCATGGGAAACGTAGTCCATGTGGAGCTGTTTTCTATTTTGTTAGAGTACATTGATTAAAGATATAGAATAGAATAGTTTTTTCTTTAAGTTTAATAGTATTTTATGTAAGTCTTTGTAAGTGAAATGATATTTTAGTTAGTCCATTTTTGCCATATAACTAACAGGCTTTTTTGCACAAATCACAGTTACAGTTAGGACTGTGAAATTACAATATCAACAAATAAATAAATCCATCTTAAATTGTGTAGGTGGTTTATGGGGGATATAAGCCCCCCACATCCATTTTTGAGGCATTTATGTGGCAGAAATGGGCTTCCCTAAGAAGCTGATGGTCAAATAGCCTATGTGATCTGTTTGAATTATTTAGAGAAGCAGCTGCTATGAAAAACCCATATGCATGAAGTCTTACAATATCTTTAAAAAGAGTATATTCAAATAAACTACGAAGATTGATGAAGGCAGTGACTATTTGCACTTAGGATAAACAGAGGCTTTTTACGCTGTAAGTGCAAATAGCATGGAAATAGTAATATCATAGTAAATAGCATTGCTATTTACACTTAATCTAAATAGCAATTAAATGTTATTTACATTAAGTGAAAATAGCATATTTTCTTAATGTTCGATGCTATTCACACAAAGTGAAAGTGCCTAAGCTGCTATGTGGAAAGGTGTTACAAAAAAAAAAAAAACATAACTGCTTTTAAGATGTAGACACAAAAACAGAACAACAACAACAACGAGTGCTCATTTTATAAAACTTGGTTCTGGGTTTTTGTTTTAGCTTGTTTGCTGTACAATTTGTCACAAAGCACCTTTTAGGCATTGTTCTGTTTTTTGTTATAAGTCAGAAATAACCAGGAGGCAGCTTCCCGCAATACAAAGTCAATGGAGAGCTTTGGATTGTTTTCCCCCAGTGCTCGTGGTTTTCTGATCATGACGCGTGTCGCTCTGTCTCTTTAGCCTCTGCCAACAAGGCGGGTTATTTGCACTTAGTGTAAATAGACACTTGGTACAAGAAAATAGCTTAAATAAACCCTATGAGTGGGCATGACCCAGGACTAAAACAGTTCACACTTCAACCCCCTAATATTCAAAACAAAACTATGCCTTTTGTTGAAGAAGGGATTGTAAAACTGTGATGAAAAGCTATATTATGAAAAATAGATGATTGGTTAAAACCTAGAATGCAGCATGTCACAGTGTTTTTTAAATCACTAAATAACAAAGAGGTTAACAAATATTGACTGTACTGTATGTATAGCTATATTAATTAAAAAGTATGGATGTCGATATATGATAGATCTAAACATATTTCTTTAGTCTTTTTGTCTTGTGCAGCTGAAACAGACTAGAATTCCAAAGATGATTCAGAAGAGATAAAATTGGTGACATGGTTTGTATGAACCCACATATAAAATCCAAAAGAAGGATGTCGAAACAAATGAATCAAACTCTGAATCATTATAGTGATGACTCCATTATGTAGCTTATATAACATACATAGGCCTACTTGGTAACCATCTGAACAGTAGTTCAGAAGGAAAAAAACTCTTTCTCGTCTACTGGAAATCTTTTCTGCTTTGTTACAACTTGTCTATGAAATTAAAATAGTTTAATAGCTGTAGTCATGCAGCCATGCCTTCTCATGTTTCTAAGATGTATGGGTAGGATGCGTATGGGGTGGAGTTATAAATTTAGTGACTAATTTGCATTTTGTATCAACAGGGTGTTCCCACTGGGAAAAATGTATCCATAGAAAATGGCATGTAAATCCCAAGGGAAGCAACACCCGTTTCCCATAGAAAACTTGTATGTGCACGAATTCCCTTTTAGAACATATGCATTGTTCTTTGATCGAGCTGTCTTCAGATTATAAGTCAGAGTAATACAATTACTTAATATGCATCACATAGGATTGGCTAAAATGGTATGCATTAACACTAATGCATGAAACTGTAAGGATGAGTACTAGTTAAACTCTTGATGGACATGTCCTCGTTTGACCCCATTTATTTAGTAATCAGCTTACAGATTCAGCTAAAGAAAAAAATTATGTTCCTACAGTTTATTTAATGGTGCTTTCTTTTTGGTGATTTGTTTGAAAATGTATGAGCTTATCAACTGGGGCGGTATCCTTTCAAAAGGTACTAACCTGTGCATTTTAGGTGCTATGGTTTCTTCAACTGACAGCTTTGTAAATTTTTTCCTGAGAATGTATATCTTGAATGCAATGTGATTTGCTCATGAAGCACTTCTATAGTTTTTAATGATTTTTATTTTCACAATTTATATTTTACATGTATTCTAAAATATTTTAAATAAATTGCTCCAAGCTAAGCAAAATGCATTTTATGTCATATTTTTGCTGCTATGCCAACAGTAGTATATTAAACTTTTATAAAGTAGTGACGCACAGATAACACATCCAGCCACACCTGTGTTCACCTGGACATGTCCTAAAGCTTTAGTTTGCTGGAACATAAAGGATAAAACTGTGATTCCTGAGGGTATTGTCTTCTTTTAAAGTCTGTCTGTGTACCTGCCAAAAGACAGGGGAGTGGCTCGATATAAAATCCTACCCAGAAGTCCTGTGGAGACTTGCCGGTCAAAGTAGAGAGAAAATCAGAAAGAAAACAGCAGAAGTCAGGGAACAACAGTCATACTGCACAGGTGAAGTTCACAGGCAACTCTTAAGTGGACTTTACCTAAAACCCCTTTCTCTTCAGATTCTCCAGTATCAAAGGTAAAACTTTGTATTAGTGATTTTGCTATCAAATTGCTATTTTATCTTTTTTTTTTTCCTTTACAAGAAAATGCTAACTGTAAATTAATCAAAGTAGCCTACATTTGTGCTCCAGTAAGATTATGTAAAAATATATATTTGTTCTTATTTATTCATTATTATTGCTTTTTGTTCTATCAGCCCATCGCTCTCCTGAAATACTTAATAATTTGTAAACAGAACAATCAGATTTCTTTCTATCTTGTTCCTTTGCGGGACTACACCAAAGACTAAATTCCAGACTCAAACAGTAGAAACCAAAACATCTTTATGGTATTAACGACAATTTGTATTAATTATGAGATGTTTTCAATGTTTGATTGTTTAATTGTAAACTCCGGATTAGATGTGGGGAAAAAAGTTGGGTTAAAATCTGGACTAATTCTATGAAAAGCCCTGCACGAACGATCACCATAAGTAAATAAAGGCATTATTTGTCTGTAGGGGACCATTCACTGTGTTTAGCTTTTTCATGTATTGTGGTTTGCAGGGAAACAGTAGCTGGTCTTGCATTTGAAACTGAAGATGTGAGTAGGGTGGGGTGGTGATAAATTGCTTTACTCTCTCCACTGTAAATATGAGACTGTAGTTGCGGTTGCTAGTCTTTGTTGGAGCAAATAATTGCCCCTTAGGCATTATTTTTCATTAAGGTTGAATATGGGTATGCGTCATTTAAAATGACTTTTTTTATGTGAAATGGGCTGCAATTCTGTAACATCCATACTTTGAAATCTGAGTAGAATCTGCCAGGAAAGAAACAAAAAAAGTTTTATCAACTTGCAGCTTTTCTTGTGAAAACTTGACAAAGGCAGTAAAACACATCATCTTGGAGAAACTATTTATTGTACAGGAATATATCACAAATTAAGTTTAAGTGATTAAATAGGTTTTTGTATAACGTGCATAATACTGTACGCATCGCAGCTCGTCTCATTCAGTACTACGAGTTCAGCATTAATTGAAACACCTTAATGCTCTATTAATATAGTATGTCGTCTTTCATTAGAATGGAATGGATGATTTAAGACAGCAAAAAATCTATTCAGGAGGAAGTTCAGGAGACAGAGGTAAGGGAGTTTGATTAGCTTGAGCTCATTAATTTGCTTCGAACCTGAACCAAAATCTTTTGTGAATATATTTTCATTGTGAAGACACTGTCACTTAGTGTAGTTGTTCTGTAACGTTACCGAGCAGTTTAATTATCATGGAAGGGTTTTATTCAGCTGTATGTTTGTGAGTTTCAAAGCAAGAACTGTTCACATTTATAAGACATGTATTATAAAAACAGGCATCACGGAAACAACAGTCTCTACTACTAGAATTACATCTTTACCTCCACGTAAGTTACCCCTGTTCGCTCTCCCATGTTCAGTTGTATCTGTTCTCACTGATTTATTCATATTCAGTGCCTTCTTTCTCTACTGAATTTATGCATCATGGGAAAATTAAAACTGTGGTTGTAACTTGAGCATCATTTTCAGTATGAGGTCAAAGTGGACATTGCTATAATTTACTGTGTTTTTTAATCCCCAGGAGGCTTCAGTGCATCCGCCAACAAGGGCATGTCAAGCACTTCTGGGTCTCCTGGCCTGGAGAAGAACATTTTGACTCAAAACAACAGCAGTCCTTTTTTCTCATCCTGTAAGTCACTAAAACGTTATTTTTGAAGAGCTATACTCTATGGGCCGGTTTCCCAGATAAGAATAAGATTGAGCCAGGACTAGACCTTTGCTAATTTAGGACATTTAAGAATATTTAGAAACATGTCTTACAAAAATGCATTATCTGTGATCATTTGAAGACCAAACAATGGCAATGATGTATTTTAAGATATCTCAGTGCAAGCTTTTTCAAGTTTAGACAGCTCTTAACATTTATTTTAATCTAGGACTAGTCTTAAACCCTGTCCGAGAAACTGCCCCCAAATGTTTAAAATATCTAATATCTGTAAATGACTAAAATTGCCCCTGTGTGTGTCTCAGCATCTGTGGGTGTGAGCGCAGGTGGGTTAGGCTCTGGATCAGGGGAATATTTCTTAGAGGAGACCACTGTGAGCAGGAAGACTGGTGGGGCCTCTGGAGTTTTTGATAGTGTCTCTGGATCGGGAACAGGGTCGAGGGTGAGATCCACCTCCACCGATGGCATGAGAAGAACGCAAGACTCCTCTTTGTTTGTGGAGAGGAAAAGCAAAACTACTCATTCACGTCGTTATGATGGTTGGTCACAACTGAGACATCTTAAATAAGTAAATAAATGTAGCATTTTTAGTAAGTCATAATTACACTAATATTTTTTTTTTTTACTTTAACAGGAAGTTCAAGTGACAATTCATCTCCAGAAATAAAAAGGAAGGACTATGGTAAGACATTCAGCCAAAAAATGAAATAAAAATTAATAATAATAACCATTATAAGATGTAGACAAGAATTGTTCTGGAAACAAAAAAAAACAGCTTTTGTTTCAATTGCTCTGTTTCCAGGTTCAAATAGAGGAAGGAGTCAAAGCAGGGGTGAGATTATTATTTACACTAATGCCAATATTATAGAACGTATAGAAAGTACTTTTACATAGAATAGGATAGTCATCTTTACTGTACAGTGATTCACACAGAGTGTTTCTGATTGGCTGAAAAGTCAAAACGGTTAGACCTACACCTTTAATTTAGACCTGTTTCTAAATGTTTTCACTACATAGCTACTTGATTGTTTTTCGTAACTCAAAGCATTCAGGTGTCAAATATTTATTTTCATTTTTTAGTAATTAATTAAATAACCTCCACTGAATTCAGTATTTAATATCTATGCAGTTTGAGATAATTCGTCAATAGAAAGTAAACCGTCGGGTTGCCTTCAACGATTCACAACACTGGTTATTCACATATTTAAATATATGTGCTAAATGTATGTGTTGGTGTTGAAATAATGTTGAGATAATTATTAATTAAAAATATGTTTTTCTTTGTTTCTGTTTTAGAGACTGAAATCAGAACCAGGCTACAGAGTGCATCTCCCTCCACTAGATGTAGGCTAACCTGAAAACACAAACAGCCTCATAAACAGATAATTAATTTAATCAATTTTCCATTTTTAAACAGCCCTGTTTGACGCTTAAGTAAACAAATGTATACAGTTTTTTTCTTCTTAGAGGCTATTATGTTGTAGAACACCACAATGAACAGTTTATGAGATAGCAAACCTGAAGCCATGTTTTTGGGGAGTATAGAAGCTTCTATACTCTTTGACCTAGACTCGACTAATGTGCTGCTGCTACAGGGACAGAGCTGGATGATGTGAAGAAGCTGCTGAAGGGATCACGATCGGCCAGCGTGAGCCCCACACGATCTCCCTCCTCCTCCCCTCTCCCTATACCTCGCAAGGCCAGCACCTTAGACACCAAGATCTCCTCCAAGCAAGGTATGGAAAGCTGGATTAGAAGAGCTCAGGCCATTGACATTATCAGTAAAGCTTACGAGATTTTCTAGTGGTTAACACGTATACCAGTTTTATTTTCATACACACACACACACAAAATCTAAATTCTCCAGTTCATCCGTGCATAGAGATCTTGTGATCAATCCCAAGGCGTTAAGACTTGCTTTGAATTTTCTCAGTCGAGCAATATGACACCACTATTCTTGACGCTGACCTGGCCTCATACACATGGAACAGCTCCACACTGCCCTCTACAGTCTCCAGTGGTACTGCTTATGGCTTCCACAGCAACACCAACAACATGTCGACGGGAGCCACTCTTGTTAACAGCACGTCACCATCCTCCTTATCAGGTCTGCGCAGTTGATCCCTGATTTACCTAGCTGACCGGATAATAAAGATAATAAAGAATTTATCAAGTCATCACTAATATATCACTCTACGTTTCTGGTGTGTTATAAACAGGGCTTGACATTAACGTTTAACTTTGTTTAACTCAGCGTTTCCACTGGCCACAATCTTCTTGTTGGGGAATTACACTTTATATGACTGCATATAGCTATATATTTATTTCCCCTAACCGCAATGTAGCTGAAATATAGCATGAATGCATTTACACCTGCATGCAAACATAAAGTTGTGAGTTCGGTATTTTAATATAATATAGGCTAGCTTATATATGTATATAATTGTGAAATGTTCATAATTCAAAAAAGAAAAGGCTACTAAAAAAGTAAACCGCTAATAGCATGTGACTATTAATGAAGTCATGAGTCATTAAAGCCTTCAAAGGATTCGTTTAGACGTCTGATTCATTCAAGAATGAAGCAAGTGCCTGCTCTTTTGAATGGATCACTGAATCATTGACTCAAATGATTCAAAATTCATGCATTCATTACGATTCATTAACAAAACACCGCAGCGCTGTGTGCGACTGTTCTGCTGTGATATTTGTTTGGAACAATTTTCATCAAATTGTGCAAAAACCATCAGCAATATATCCTTTCAATAAGTTAAAATACCGAGCTAAGTTAAATGCAAATTGACAACTAATTTTAACTCATTTTGTTTCGTGCCAAACCAATCGTGGTTTCCATTGAACTTTCTTTCTTTCTCTTGGTCATGTTGCTGAACTAGGCTTTATCTTATACATATAAAAACGAACTTACATTTTTATTTTTCTTCTGTGTGCAGTTGCGTTCATTTGTTTAGGTTTCTCCACGAGATTCTCTCACATAGACAAGCTGCGCGAGCCTCACTGGCGTGACCTGATCCTATTAATCTCCATCTACATGCTCCACAGCTGAATTCCACATGCGTTTGGCGGGTGTTAATGTGAAGCCCTGATTATAAAGAAAACTAGTTTACTAATACATCAAAATATTCAGGTGAAGGCACGGCCCTCTAACAAATAGACATTAGCTAAATACATGTTATTTCTTGACTTGCAGTGTATGGCTTCCACAACAATTTAGCTCCTGCGAGTGGAGTACTAACCTCCAGTGGAGTTAACACACAATCAGGTATCCTCTGAGGCGTAAAATATTAAATCATTGTGATGACATTGCTGTGACAAACGACAAGTTAATAACATTCGTTGTGAGCATGTTCATTTTTTTTTATGTTTCAGGATATGGAGTGCAGAAGAATTATTTGACAAGTCCCAGCAGCACTCTTGGTGTTGGCACAGGCGTCTCCACTGCAGGTGTTTGTTAAATTTTTTTTATGTACATCATAGCGCCCCAACAACAAACCCAATGTGAAACGTGAGAGAGTTCTGGGACAGTTGATAGAATCATCACTTGCTCTGTCGCTCAGTGCTGAGCTATCAAAGTAGGAAACAGTGTTCTGCTGTTTAAATAAATATATTACAATATTAACATTGTGTAGATGGTTGACATAAATAAGGTTTTGGTGAAATTGCGTGAATGGAGGCTTAGACACAGTAGATATGATGAAATGAAAATCAGTATTATTTTTCACTGTATTTCAATGTTTAATAAAAACAAAACCTTCTGTGTATTAGTGTTAAAAACAGTTGTGCTGCTTAATATTTCTGCAGAATCTATAATAGAGTGCAACCAGGTAGAAATGTTGTAAATATCAGAACAATCTTTTTGTTGCTTGATGAACAGCGTCCTTTTAAGTGGCAAGGAGATGCTTGACATTGAGACATCTTTGTTTATTTGTTATGTGTGTATTTTTAGGATATGGAGTGCAGAAGAATTATTCCTCAGGTCCCAACAGCGCTCTTGCTGTCAGCACAGGCGTCTCCACTTCAGGTGTTTGTTATACTCACACACAGGACAAAGATTCATGCTTGCTGTAGTTCTCTAAGACGCATTTAATGTGGCTTGATAAATAGGGAGACTTTGTGTCATATTTAGGAAGCGGTACAAGGACCGTTAATGAGAATGTGTCGAAGAGATACCTAACGCTGGAGAAGGAGAACATTCCAGTGAAGAGAGAAACAGAAGAACTTATCCTGACCAAAGACAGTGGGAAGCAGTTTACAAACAGCACCCCTAATGGGACAGCAGGTAAACACAGGACACTGGATTTTTATTTGATGTTGCAAGGGGAGCTATTTGAGCTGTTTGAATTAAAGCGAGTCAAAATGTAACATTATTAACTGATTTCACACAATCTTTGCATCTAAGGGTCGTATTCAGATGTTTCAGTGAAGAAGGAAACTATGATAACCAGCTACTCTGAAAGCGCTCCTGTGAAGTCTACCTCTGGCACACATTGTACGGGCTTAATGTTAATGTAGCTTGTTGTTTTTAAATTATTTTTATCTTGAGGCACTACTTGTCTCAAAGAAACATTGAAATGATAACAAACATTTTTTTCACCTCTCTAAAGATGGATCTACATCAGTGTCAACAAAAGACAAAGCTACTTATGCTGGTAAAACCTTTTTATTTGAACAGTAAAAAACAGTATACAGTCAACTTAGTTCAGTATACAGTCATACAGCATAAAACAGAGAATCACCAGTTTCTTGCTGTGTATCCTGTCAGAAATTCATAGGGCTAAGGTTGTTGATGACGATGATGGCTATAATTATGGAGGGGGTCTTTGTGGATGTGGGCCAAACTGTTGTTCCTGGTGGAAGTGGCTGCTGGGGTTTTTGCTCAGCCTCCTGCTGCTTCTCGGCCTTCTATTTGGACTCATTGCTTTATGTAAGTCTAATCATTTTAATAAAAGATATGATTAATTCGTTGGCTTTTTCTCCTGGGGAACAATTACAGCTAATAAGACATTAACAGCTTGTAGCTTAATCTGAAAACTGTACAACAGAGGATTAGGCACATTATGACTCACCAAATAATTTCATAAAATGTTAACTTCTATTCAAAAATTTTATTTAAAAGTTATTTTAAAAATAATAAACAAAAATGTATTCTTACCTCTGTGGATTTCGTTGAACTTGAGAGAAAGGAATTGTATCTTATTTAGCAATGTGTATCTATCAATAGAGGATTGCTGTTTGTGTGCAGTTCAACCTAACAATAGTTTTTCTACCTAACTTGGATAAACGTGCTATTGTATATTGCATTCTAATCTGAAGCAAATCTCTTTACTTTGAAGCTGAGGAGGTAAAGAAACTAAAGTCTCGTGTCAGCGCTCTTGAGGGAATATCCTCCTCCATGACAGCCCGCACGAGTCGTCTGTCTGCTTCTATTGATGACACTGGCATGTATAAAGAAGCTGGAAGTAAAGCGGCATATGTTAATTCACTGGATTCTGCAATTTATTCAGATAATTCTGTACTTCAGAGAAATGTACAGGAAATACTGAAAACAGAGCTGCGCTCTGAATCCATGAAAGGTGAACACAGTTCTGCTTAGACACACAAAACAACACATGCACATAAACATCCATTATTAAAAAAATGTCACACAAATATGCATATGTTTAATACAAATAATAATACATTTAATACATATTTTTGTGTCTCTAGATTTCCTTGCTTCTTCAGTTAAAGCTGAAAGAGGACTTCCAGGGCCTAAAGGTACACGAATTAAGTTTTTACTGAACTGTCTGTACAGAAAACTTTATTTATGCATTTGTTTTTTGTAGATTTAGTAATCAGTAACCTGCTTTTCCATCACTGCAACATCAGTCACACATTTGCTCTTTTCACCACTTTTAGGTGACACTGGATCTCCAGGAACAAAGGGTTTGTAACAAAGAATTTTAAGCAGTAGAAAATCTGTGACTTATTTGAACTATATGTTTATACTAGGGATGTAACGGTATCAAAATTTCACGGTACGGTAATACCTCGGTGTGAATGGCATGGTACAGTATTTATTGAATCATTTACATAAAAAACAAAACTAATTAAGAGGCTCAAAAAAAGTGGCAGAAGTGTTTATTAAAC
>JAUMHQ010000070.1:11099005-11120184 GCA_032361165.1 Enteromius paludinosus
GTGCGTGATTTCACATTGAGCCGTATATACTACACACAGCCGTTGTTCACTGACAAGCTGCGCAAATCCACGCTGATAATGAACATGGTTTTGTGCAGCTCATCAGTGAACAATGGCCGTGTGTAGTATATACACAATATGGCACAATATTGGTCTGTTGGACTTGGTTGAACAAAAATAAACAATATTCTCACTGTTCTCACTGTTCTCAGGTCAAATATTTATATGCGATTAAAATGCGATTAATTTCGTTTAATTAATTACAAAGCCTCTAATGAATTAGATTAATTTTTTTTTTATTGAGTCCCGGCCCTAGTTACTTATTTTATGTGGAAATCAATTATTTGATTAACAAAAAAATAAATAAAAAAAGCATGTACCATTATTTGAAATGATGTTGTCAAGTGTTTTGATCAGTTAACCACATCTTTGACTAAATAAAAACTATTAATTTCTTTAAACCAAACAAAACATTTTTACTGACCGCAAACTTTTGAACGATAGTGAATGTACTTGTATAGTTTAAAATTTTTTATTCATTTATAATTCTGTCAAAAGCAGAGCAGTTTTCCGATCCATGTAAGCCTGCCTAAAGGACATGTATAATAATGTTGAAATATGACTCAACCAGAGCAATACTGTTAATATATATAACAATGTATAAGTTAAAACAATAATACTAAATAATAATACAATTAAACAATGCCTTTCAAAAGTCACCCTGATCTTCGACTCCTGCTTTAAACTTGGCCTTCAGGCACATAGAAAAAAAGCAGCAACGGTGAGTGACGCACAGAAACCTGACTAGAGTTTCAGTAACAGTATGAGAGAGTGAGCGGATAGAAGAGATACTGAGACACTGCAGCAACACAGGCGACAGCACTCCAAAACAACAGCACCTTCCTGCCCGCATGTGCCGTCCACATCACACTCAAACGCTACTGCACTGTTACAAAAGGGACGTGCTTCAATGGAATCGTGTTGAACATAATCAAATCAGTTCTGCTAGTGTCACTCTGCAAATATACACTGCAATTCAGGTGTGACAAAAGTGTACTGATTCCAGGGAGGCTCACATCAACTTCCCTATTCTGAGAGAGATCTTGCATTTTTGTGCTGAATTGTGTATCAATTTATTATTACCTATTTTAATGTTTGTAAGCCCACGCAATTTTCATTACTAAACTACAAGTTAGCAAAGCTATTACACTGTGAATGTGCAATTTGTGTGTGCATCTGCTCTGTATCTTGCGTGACGGACGGGCACATGTGAGAGGGTTGAGTCACGAGGAGAGTGGAGACTTACATCCTGCATCTGAGCGTTGAACAGAGCACATGAGGACAACTGAAAAGACTGTATCATAACCTGGGCCACACCCTGTGGAGCAAAACACAGCCAACTCCACCACGTCAGGAACAGGGGACACACACCAGCACTCAAGCGTATCGCACACAAACCAGACACACATCTCACAATAACATCTAGTCTTCTCATTGCAGTGATCTGTTAGTTTCCTGAGTCACGTGCAGTGTAATAAGTTCTTCCAGATTATGGACAGAGAGCGGGTTTAGCAGCTGGTGAAGGACCATTATCAGTTAGTGCAGCTGTCGTCCTTGACATGCGGGATGAGATGCAGCAGTCATCGTTTTTTACTCCTTGAGATCGACGCAACATTCTAAGTGGTCGAAGTATGTGGATGGTACCAACTGGTTTGGCTACTTGTACTACACACATTTTCATATATATATATATATATATATATCTCAAGCTGCATATGAGAAAAGCACAGCACTGTGTTCTGTTAAACACCAGCAAATCATTATCTGGCGTTTTCAGTTTCACCATTCGCAGCAGATGCTCCATTATATAAACTCATCTCTGCATCTGCTCTGAGTTTGGGCCTCTAATAGCATAGAAAGGAAGTCAATGATGAGCCATCAGAAAGTACAGGACAAAGCCTTCATTAACGCCCATGACAGTTTATTTTTAAATAGGAAATCTACGGAATAACTTTGATTTTAGCCAGTCTTACCATTTAAGACCAGAGGAGCAGAAAACAGAAATGAAAGTGTGTAGATAGTAGCTGGTAACTAAATTACCTCTCCATGTTGAATGACTGCTAGGTCTTCCTTTAAGCGTTTCATGAGCTCTTTTCTCATGTGTTTAGGGGACATTCCGACCTCTTGTTTGACCTATAGTGTGAGCATGCAGACTGTTGGGAATGAAGGCTTTACTAACATAGGGACTGATTATGTAATTCATTAGTCGAAGACTTTCATGCAAAATATTCCAGGAAGGGTTAATTTACTACCATGATGAATGATTTAGTATTTGAGAGAATCATCCCCGAACCACTGATGATTGTTGACTGGGTTAGCAGTTAATATAAAGAAGATTTCCATAACCCATGATCAGCTACTACCGGTAAGAGCTGTTCAGAAGCCGAAGAACAGAGAAAGCTCACAAAAAGCCGATGATATAGAACCCTCTTTTACCACCACAACTATTACAGCCATCAGAATAAAAGTAATCTCTAAAGATGCACACTTCTAAATTGCTGCCATTTATTCTTTATTCTAAGGAAGCTGAACTGTTTAGTCAGCAGGTCATAGTTTTTAGTGGATCAGCATGAGAACTGTCAAAATGTCATGAAACAGAAAGATTTTGCTGGGGGGGTAAAAACTGTTGAAGTGACCCTAGATTCCCTTGTTCTCAAAAATGCCAATCACTGTTTAACTGAAAGTATTAACACTTATTTTTAGTGACAAACAACACAGTATATAGACTAACCCAGCATGATTAAGCAGCTAAAATAATTTGAATTGGCTGACTGCCATGTCTTACTGGCAGATTAATAAAAGGGATCTTTCCATTTAATGTATTTTTTATTTTTTTTTAATTATTACACAACTTGAGCATTTGTTTTTCATTCTAAAAGCATATATTTTATAATTTCATAAACGCTAACATTAAATTGTTTGGAGTCTGTACTATTTTTAATGTTTCAGAAAGAAGTTATTTTAATATTTATGTTTTAAATAACTAGCCATTTTCTATTTTAATGTGTTTTATATCTAATTTATTCCTGTGATGGGAAAACGGAATTTTCAGCAGTCGTTACTAAAGTCTTTAGTGTCAGATTTGTTGCTCAAGAAATATTTTTTAAAAACAGCTGCTCTGAAAGTTTGAAAATGATACGTATCAGGATTCTTGATGAGAAAAATCCAAAAGCACCATTTATTTGAAATACAACATTTCTTCGCAGTCACATTTGATTAATTGAACACATCCTTGCTTAAGTATACTTTTAAATCATACTAACCACCAAACTTTAAAATGGTACTGTATATATTATATCTGCTGCCAAGCAATTGAAATGTGCATCTTGAAATGAAGGTACATTTTAACAGAATGTTTAAAATGAAAGGAAACTTAATCTCTAGTACTTAGAGTCTATAAATACAGTGTGCTCCTATCAAGAAAAGAAGCCCTTCACCACAGCCCTGATCTCCACTCATTACATCACACTCACACAGGCAACATAATTAGTGACATTTACAAAAGCATCATTAAAAACAGTACATTTCTCAATAAAAATAACAATAATAAAGTAACACTTGATAAGTATAAATAATAATAAATGTAAGAAATATTTGAAAAGTGTCATAAAAAGGGAGAAAGAGAGGGAGAGAAAATGAGACATTGCCTTATCTAAATCCATTAAGGCACTCTGTTCATGCATATGACAGCATTAGAGAGGAGCAAGCTGTCTAATACAAGCGCCAAAGTAAAACCAAAACCAAAAAAAGAGAAAATAAGAGAGGCTCCAACAGTCCTAAATTACAGTTTGACAAACGTTCTGAGCATGTATCATGCTGGCTGATAATGCAACGAGAGACAGCTCTATGTGCTCTATTATAATGTTACTGACTATGACATCAAATGCAACATGCACCACCACCACCACCTAAAAGCAGATAAGACCAGTCACATATCCACACTACACTACACTACCATGAAGCCATGCATGCACTGAAATCCCTCCATTTGAAAACACCAGCAAGTGGAAGATGAGATAGAATGAAAAGAGCTTTTTTTTTTTTCTAAGCCATTGCTTAGCACCCAATTAACCTTTAAAGCTGTCCCTGCAGCCTCTATGAGGATGGAGGTAATTGAATGTGAGAGCCAGAGTTCCGTTAAGCAAACATAACATGATAAGAAAAGAACTGCTTTGCATTTACAAGTCTGAATAGAAAGCAGGAGACACAGCTGAGATGTGTCTAAGAGGACAGATGAGGAAATCAATTCCATTTGCAGCTGCATTGTGATTCAGAAGCAAAGCTGCCAATGTACATTAGCGAAATGATAGAGTGTCTGTTTGGCTTTTGCATCCCCAGAAAACAAGAATGAAAAAAGCTGCTAAAAGCATACCAATTAGGGATGAGCATGAGTAATCCAACAGTCAAGTACGCATTCTCCAAAGTAGTTGGCTAGCAAACAACTAACAAGCAGATTGTCACCTTTGCATGCTATATTTATTTATAAAAAATATATATATTATATTATATATAAATACATACACGCGTACGTAAAACGTCAGCTCATTTTTTAAGTGTCAGTGTACCTGGCTATTAAATTAGGATGCTCATCCTCAGTATCAACAATTAATAGGTCATGGCCTGATGAACAAATACATGCAAAGCAAATATAGTGCATCCAACTCTACATCTCTCTTTCTCAGTTACCTCTTTTTTGCGGTTCTTCAGCATGTTCTGGAACTTGGAGAGCTCCTTGTCCTGCTCTGCTTTGATCCTTTTGGCCTCATCTCTTAGATGGTTGGTGTGGTCCTGCTCCAGACGCTCTATGGTCTGTTTCTGCTGTTTCTCAAGATTTTCCACCTCTTGGTCATACTGACGTTTCTTCCCCTGGAGAGAGAGTGAGAAAGAGGAAAACTGAATTGCTACTAAAGACCACAAACTTGTATCAATCAACTTCAGGCTCATCAGGCTGTTAAAAGAAGTTAACTAGGGATGCACAATATTATCAAAACATTACCGGAAATCGGCCAATAAAGGCTTGAAATTTAAAAAATAAAAAACACAGTACAGATTGATTTTATTACAGTTATCCTCAAGGTTTTCATTGTACTATCATAAAAAATAAAAAAAAAACTTTAATCAAGTTTATAACTTATAAGTTCTTATAACAAAGAAGTTTAGGCTTAAAACTAACCAAAATTAAAAATAATTTGTTTATCTTTTTCTATACAGGAAAGACTTGGTGTCGTTTTAAAACAAAGGAAAATATATATTGGTATTGGTCAAAGTGATTTAAACCGTATCTGCAAAATCTAATATAGTGCATCAAGTTAACAGTAAGCAGCCTAAACATAATACTAAAAGGCTACAATAAAGTAGTTTAAAGACTTCGGACCAAGTTTGACTGTGGGTGGAGCTATAGATCTCAACATTACAAAAACAGAAACAAAGCCTTTCTTGCTACATTGATGGCTGGTTAGGACAAATTTTCAGATTACATAAGAGAGGGTTAGAATATGGTATAATACACTGCCTTTTATATAAATAAATGTTGATGCATTTTGATACTTGTAACTTATGCATCATGCTGCACTCGAGTGCAGCGAATAAAACTAAAACTTTCAGTGTTTATGGATAAAACAAAAGAGTGTACAATAAACAGTGGATGACAATGGATTACAATGTTAAATGTAAACAAACTAATGAGGCGATGGTGAGGGTGCTGACCGTCATTTCCTGCTCGAAGCGCCTGAAGAGCTGTTCCTTCTGCTGCTGCAGTTTATTGCTGAGCTGCTGTTGAGCTCTTTGCTCCTCTTTTTGCAGCAGCCTCAGTTCTCGTAGCTCCTGACGCCTACAGAACAACAAACGTCACACTTTTTTCGAAGAATCTAAAATCAGATAAATTATAATTTTCCTATTGCAAAACTAACTAGAAACAGTAACTAATGTCAGCTTATATACCTCAAAAATCTCAGTTCCTCACTCTTGGTGTCATTATCAGTGACAATCTTGGATGTGGTGACACTGACTTCCACACCGTCGACCATAAACTTACGAGTCTTTTTCAGTGTTTTCTTTTGCCGCCTGATATCCTGTTGGATTGAATAAAGTTTAATGAAGAGGTTTTCTTCAAAGTCTTTGATTTCAAGCACATCTGGGTAGAGTTATATGTACCTGTATTGAAACTGATCCTTCTTTGCCTTTGGAAAGGAAGCTGGAGATTGACAGATTAATGTCAATGCTGTTAGTATCTGCAGCAGAACTGTTGCCCGAGTCAGAGTCTTTCTCCTTTTCAACCTCAGGTTTCGCTACCTCTGCATTCTGGTCACTCTCAGCTACGGTCGGTGCTTCCTGGATCTCTGATCTGTCTTCATGGGCTTCTTGAGGTTCCTCTGTTGCACTGACCTCCTCTTTTACACCATTAATGACAACAATAGGGAGTTCATTCATGGAGTTGTCTTCTACTATGTCTACCCCCTTGGTTGCAAGATCGTCTTTGGGTTTTGAACTCTCATCCTTATCTCCAGCTTTTTCTTGGTCCTCTATTGCCACTGAAGGAAGATCCTCCTTTAATCCTTCTGTAGAAACATCTAAAGTTTCAGTTTGCTCCTCCTTTAACTCTTCAGTTGGGACATTTGGTGAGGGTATTGTTCTCTCATCTTCCACCAGCTCCTTTTTATTCTTATCTTCCTCGGTCTCAATTTTGTCTTCAGTTTTTTCTGTAACCTCAGTTGGTTCAGTGATAGTTTCTTCAGTAACACCATCAGATTTGTTCTCTAATTCAGCTATATCTGAGGGCGGGGTAGGTTCCTCTTCTTCATCTGTGGTGGTTTGTGTTTTGGCTTCTTGCTGTGTTTCTTTACACTCTTCTTTTTTCTTCTCTTCCACCTTCACTTCCTTTTCTTCCTCCCCAGTTTCCTCACTGACGGTTACAATCTCTTGGAGGACAGTGTCATTTGATACTGGAAGATTTGGCTGATCAGGAATCTCCACTTCTGTGGTCACAGGTGTGTGTGGTTCTTCGTGTTTTGGAGTAACCTCCTCACAAGAATGTGATTCCTCAGTGCTGGTGTCTGATGGACTGGCTTCCTTCATCTTCTCATCCTCAGCATGGTCGGGTTCACTGGCGTTTACCACCATGACAGAGGTCTTATCACTAGCTCGATTCTCTGAAATGGGCTTTCTTTCAGGTTCAGCCTTCTCAGTGACCGACTCAAGAGTTGGCATGTTCGGATACTGCCTCTCATCCTCTGAGCTGCCAACACTGGTGTCCGATAATGCACGTTTGTGTCCAGGCACCACCTACATGTACAAAATAAAGTGATTGCAGCAACAAAATACTGTGTGCTGTGCATTCAGATAATCAAAGAATTCTGCATGGAAATAATGGCACCATATTATTATGACAATTCCTGAATGGATTTCTAGTTCTTAAAGTGGCCATTTTCATACCGGCTGGGACTCTGGCTCTTCTTCCTCCTCTTCCTCTTTGCCCTCTTCAAACTCCTCAAAAACTTCGGCTTTAGCCTCAGCAATCAGCTCTCGCAGGGGTTTGTTATCCACCACATTTGAAACAAACGGATGCTGAAAGAAGACCATGGCTGATCACTGACTTTCCATTTTAATTTCAACCTTTAAACTGAACTGCACCAAAAAATACAAGATTTTCCAACCTGTAAGAGCTGCAATGCATTCCACCTATTGTCAACATTTTTATCCAGGGCTTTCCGCAGGAAATCACTGAACTCAGGAGACCTGTTTAAGACAACAGAGGACCAAATATGTATAACAGTCAAAACACTCAAGATACAAGCTATGCAGTTCCAGGCCGACCATGTGTTGGGACACAGGGTGGGCAACTGCTTATATGATTCATCAGCTCAATAGCATCCAGCCTAGACTTTTAATTTTTTAGTTGGGGTCAAAAATTTTCAAAATATGACCCTTTAACTTAACTCACTGAAAAATTTCTTTCCTCAGAAATAATCAATATAATTTAGATTGTTATTCACATTTTGCTTCATTATTGACACATGTGGAAGATCATGGTGCTGTGAATCATATCTCTCACCATCGTGATGGTGTTGCAAGTGTGGGGGGCTCAGACTTTGCTATTTTTAGAAGGACTCTCATTGGGTTCATCTCGTGGTTGGGCGGCTCGATCTGCGCCAGCTCGATCAGAGTCACCCCCAGGGACCAGATGTCCGCTTTGTAGTCGTACGGTCTGTCCTTCGATGTCTCACACATCACCACTTCGGGTGCCATCCTTACATTTAAAGGAGAGAGAGAGAATTTGGGGATTTTAAAAATTGAGAATAAAGAAGCTTATTATGTGCCATATTCACAACTCTGTTCTTACGTAGTGACAGATCTTATGATTCAATGCAAGACTTGATAAAATGAGTGACTAACCAGTATGGTGTTCCAATGAAAGAGTCTCTTCTCTGAAGGGTCTTTGTATTCTTTGCAGACACTCCAAAGTCAGCTGAGAAGAAACATTAATCAAAATTAGAGACACACAATATGGCTGACAACAACATGCAAAGGAGATTTTTAATCAATAAGTATACTTAAGAAAATTGAAAAAAAATGTTTTTTGTTTTTATGTACATAGTACATAGTAATTGCTAAACACATTTCAGATACTTTATAACAAAGGTTTTTTTCCAAGAGCTTTTCAAGGTTACTGGATGATATAAAAAAAAAAGTGAAAAAGAAAACTGGAAAAATGCATAAATATTTAAAACTAAATTGAAATGATAAACACACATGAATAACCTGAAAATATATATACAAATTACATTATTATATAAATAATTATTTGTAGTCATCAAAATAATTCAGACTCATTTAAATGTGTTTACAAGTAAACTTTATAAGGTTATTACCCAGTTTGACATCTCCATCTGAGGTAAAGAGAATATTTCCAGCTTTAAGGTCCCGGTGTATAATCTTATTCTCATGGAGGTAAGTCAGTGCCTCCAGCGACTGTTTACACACTACCCGGATCTGAGGCTCTGTCAATGGCCGCTCCAGTTCTGCACACACAAACATGCAAAATGGCTGTAAACTGAGTCACCACTAAGCAAGCACACTTTATCAGCTCTTCTTTTTTGCAGTGATGTGCATTTAAGTTTTAAGTTAAAAGACAAATAAACTACAATGTAACAGTGAGAAAGGGCTATGGCTCATATTATTAGACGTACTCTCTGTTGTTGTTTTTGGCTAAGTAGAGCATACTGCTCCCTTGTGACTGAAGCAATGCGAACAGGTCTTTATTACAGCAGCGCTGCTGGGATAGGCCCTCACAGAACAGACAGAAGGCAACAGAGTCATAACAGCACAATGAGTCAACAAAAGCCTTTCCATCATAAGAACACCTCCTCACCCCAACACCTCCCACAGCAACACCTCTCTTATAGGCTAAATGTAGAAGAGGCCAGATTTATTTATTTTTTTATCACAACAGACTAAACAGTCATAAGAAAGAGAGGTTTTATTCTTACAGGACATTGCTTACATTTGTAAAATATATTTTCCATCAACTACAGTGATGAGATTTGTGATTGGAAACTATTTGTTGACTATTTGTTAGGTATTTATGCATTATTTTTGGCTGAATTAATACCACTGAGAGCCACAAAAAACTTGTAAAATCTTCTCATGAATTTGCTGACATGGCATGTCACTGAAAAGATCTGATGTGTGTAGGGACATTTCAACAACGCTTCCAAACAACACAGAAAAAGGCTGAGTAGCTTTAAAAAGAGTCCAACCACTCCTTGAAATCTGACATTGATAATTATATGGTCCAGTCCAGTGGCAAAAATGAGCACAGCGTGCTGGTGTGCCAGTGAGGTCTGGAGGAATGGAACATCATCGCACAGTAGAACAGACTCAGACAACCACAGTGCCTTCCATTTCCTTCAATTAAACAAAGGCCATAAAGCTTACCCAACATCACAGCGTCCACTGCTCCGCCAGCACAAAACTCAATGAGAATCTAAAGTGGGGGGCAAAAGAAAGAGATCCAGTAAATGTATGAACTAAGAATGACACCGATGCCACAGTGTGCAATGTAGAGTGCACTTTAATTACAAGCATATGATTGGTTTGGTTGGGTGGAATTATCCCTCTTAGTAGAAAAGTAAACTTTATTGCACAATATTTGGGTACATTATGGGCATATTATTTGTTTTTTCTGGCTTCCATTCAAAGCACTAATGACTTCCCTTACGAACCTTTTCAGAGGTCTTTGTTAATGCCCCTCTCAGGTGTCATTCGTACAACACACGATGTGATGAGAGCATTTGTAAAATTGCTAAACCAATTACTGGTTTTATTAGATTACCCAAGCATTCACTTATTTTGTAGTATATTGGATAATGGCATTGAAACCTAAAACTCGGAGTAAAATGATAAAAGCATTATGTAAGTGAACACCGTATTACATTGACCACAGCAGCTGTTCAGTTATACACCACCTAAGGTAACAGGTGCTGCAGGAAAATCAATACAAACCTTATGCTATGTTATCACCTATGAGAGAAGAGTAGACATAGATGACAAAGAACTACAGTTACATTAACAATCTCATCACAAATCCAGTTTATAAAAGCATACCTCTTTACTAGGCTGGAGAGCTCCAGCTCTTCCATATAACGTGAACTCAAACTGTGTCAGAATTAACTATGAATACTGACAGGAGGCTGGAGAGTTATGACAAACAATTGACTGCTGTGCAGATTTTAGGTTGCTTTCTATGAATATTTTATACAGCTGACACTGAGTGTAGGAATGATCTCTCTGTGCATTAAAAACATGCTTGTGCTGCTATGAGCTATGCATTCATATCTCTTGATTAGCAGCCAGGCTAAACAGAATGGACTTGCATCTAATTAATTCATGAGCACTTTCTCTGGTCATTTGAAATAGGCCATTATCCTTCTATACATGCCAGCCGCAGAGGGGAGGATCATATGAAACCATTCTGCCGTAATTATCCTGGGAGCTCTATGGTAGAAAAATAGGATCCACTGACACTCTTTAGACAGGGATGAATAGAGGGGTATATTGTAGACTAATATGAAGCTGTTAAGCCTTGCCATTGTAATTATTCAGTATTAAACCATGAAACATGAAATCAGCAGGCTTATGAATTGTTGAAGAAATCCTGTGAGGTGTTTTTTCGAACATTAATGCTTACTACATGCTTCTTTAATAGGTTGTAAGTGTGTGAGACATGATTTGTGTACAAACACTTTTAACCAACAGCATAGTGCGACTCTTTGATGAGTAAGGCGAGAGTGAAGTGTGCTCTCACTCCTACTCCTCCTACAGAGCTCAGCGTGTGTGTCTGGCTGCAGTACAGCTGAAGTAACCAAACCTCTCCTGAGAAGAGTCACTCACCCATAGTTTGCTCTCATAATAGAAAGCATCCAGCAGTTTGACTATGTAGTGATGGTCACAGGAGGCGAGGATGTCAATCTCCACCATGTAGTCCTCCAGCTCCTCTTCTGTTTTCGTATCGATCACTTTAGCTGCAGCCAGGATCCCAGTCTGTTTGTTCTGAGCCTGTGATAAAAGCAACCCAGTGAGAAACATTCAACAGGTGGCATACAATGTGTTGTATGATGCTGGTTCAAACAGCAGCTCTTGGTACGTGGTACTTTAATGTAAGAGGCAGGGGCTTCTTCTTCATTCTTTAAAAAAAATCTTTTCTGAGCTGTAATAACTGTTAGTGTCACTGCAAGTCACAGATCTATGATGCAGTGGCGATGCTACATACGTATCAGCATGGCACTGGCCCACTCAGAATAACGGCTAGTCCACCCAATGTATTTATGCAAAGCATAAGTAAAAAGTAATAACATTTTGGTGGATGAGTGCTGATCTATTTTATGGTTAATGGGGAAACTAGGGCTGGGCGATATATATAGAACGATATATTATATCAGTAAAGCCGGTTCTTTGATTGGCGGTAAATCTCCATCAGCACGAGATGCACATAATATGATTATTTTTTACTCAAGAGAAATCTGCATCCATATTTTTCCCTAATGCATTGAAAAATTATGTACTTTAGTTTGATTGAAGGCTTTGAGCTCTTCCCCATTTCACCAAGGTCCACTTTAATATTTCTGGCTTCGTAACTGCTTTAAATCAGTTAATCAGGCACAATCAATAATTTGAGGCTCAACTTTAAGCATAGCATTTATTAAACATTTTATGCATATGGCACACTAAACTGGAAACACTTCTGGAAAGTCTAAATCTGATCGACAGACTTCTACCAGGTTTCTGAGAGCCTAGTGTGAGGCAGTTTTTATTGGTCTGCCAGGAAACAGTGCCTCACATAAGATACTAAACTCTGGATTTTAAAGAATTTATGAAGGTGAATGCCAACCTATTGTAGCAACATTTACCTGCTTCTAATCATGAGATTAAACAAAACAATCTGTTATTAGTCACTTTACATGTCAGTCAGATGGCTTCTTCCTTCCCATCACCCGACATGACATGCAACCTCAAAGATTGTATTGTATTTTATAAAACTACACTGTTAACTTGGCCTATATATGTTGCTTTGTACTAACGGCATGATAGGAAATCTCAGCTTTGTTTAGTGGTTAAAGAAATGGTAAATAAAACTATGAGCTTTGGTGTTCAAGCTGCAATTTAGAGCTAAAATGACAGAGAGAGAGAAACAAATTCCTAAATGTACCCTGGGATTAGTCTATTGCCTTTGACCTACTTCATTACAAAAGCACTTATTCACAGCTTTACTCTTAACAAGAGAGATTGAGAATGAAACATAACCATAACCAAACAAAGCCGTAGATCACTGAGAAGCTACGCCATTGAATCACCCGCGAAACTCAACGCGTAGCTTCTCAGTGATCTACAGCTTTGTTTATAAGCTGGCGTTTCTTTTGAAAATAGGTGACGGAGATTTAACGCAAATCAAAGAACCGGCTTTATTGACGAAATGCGCATAATATAGCATTCGATAGATAGATATATATATATATATATCGCCCAGCCCTACATCACAGCACAGTGGCCTTTCTAATAGGGATGCACCGATCTGACTTTTTCAGTCCCGATACCGATGCCTGGGCTTTGTATATCTGTCAATACCCGATACCGATACCATTGTTGAATTAATATCATAAGCTGCATACCTTCCACCTTATACCTTCCTTTCACCATGTAGAAGAAACTAAAGGGACCAAACTTTCCCTTACTAAACATTACTTTCCTAACTAAAGACAAAACAGTTGTAATGTATTGAAAACTTATTTATACCGTGTCCTGCATGAATTCAAAATAAAACAGCAGCTGAACCCGAGAATAAACTAATACAAAGTTAATTATGCATTCTATATTGTGTACCATATTATTCATTCTTTCAAGCAGAATTTTTTTTTTTATATAAATACATTTATATTAATCTTTAGAACTACTAAGTACTACGTGATTCAGTCAGGGGCATTGAGGGATTTTACTTGTTGCTTGATTAACATGATTTTGACAATAGCAACTAAATTAGGCTACGGTCCCTTTAAAACCAAACACACGTGAATGAATGTTCCCTACCATTTACATTCACGTAATACATAACCGACTCTGTTTACCTGAATGCTAGTCAAAACGGTTAATTTGAAATAATTCTGTGTGTTATTCTCCTTTCAAGAGTAACTTACTCACACTGTGTGAGACGTGCTGCTGTATGTAGTATCGATAAGCTCAGGCATTAACTGCTATCGGTACTGCAGCAAAAAAAAAATATTTAGCATATTTTAACCTTTTCTAATTTGCGATAATATTAAAGACATTTGCCTGCCTCCATCGGTTCCGCAGTACACAAAGCTTGCGCGTACACACAACACCAAAGCTCACGCTTAATAGAGTGACGTTGACAGAGAAAACCAAGTGATCCAAAGCAGTGGTTCTCAACTGGTTTGGCCTTGGGACCCACAGTGTCCCATGGTCATCAAGTATGTATATATATATATATATATATAAAATAAAAACAAAGCAAATTTATGCGCACAACGAACACGGCATAACATCTGGCAAGACAGGATAGATAGTTTTTCAGAGGTGAGAGTCTTTTTATTTCATAACCAGTTACGAAAATAACGAATGTCACTGACAAAAAACCTATCAACATCTCATCTGACCACAGACACTGAATCGGGCAAGTTTGTTTTTTTTACTTATTAAACTGCATTTGACAGAAGAACGCCTTTCATGCACGTCTTTTAAAATAAAAAATCTTGCATAAGAAAACATTTATAATTATTTATGCTAGCGGTCTTCCAAAATAATGACATAAACATCACATAAGGTCTTTCTAAATAAATAGTCACATAAATATTTCAAGCATTTTATTTCTGCAGTAGCTTTTTAACAGCTTTAAACAGCTTTATCAGCTTTTTTGTCTTTACAGTACTGCATTTACAAATAGATGGATAATAATAAACTATGCTTATTAAGAAATAAAGCAGAGATAAAAGAAAACATGGAAAATTAAGATATAAAGCAGAGCTTACCTAAAAATTTATTTGTAGTGATGAAATACATTCACTTTATTTTAGGGCTGCAACTAATGACTATTTCAATAGTCGACTATTCATTGATTACCTTAACGACTAGTCATTATGAACTGCAAAAAAATAAAAAATTGGCTTTGTATCTTTTGTATATTTAATATATTTTGTTTTTAGCATTTTCCTTCCAATAAAAATTTGCAGTAAACAAGTAAACAAAAGAGTTGCAATCAGCAATAAAGTAAACACTGTTCCATAAACTAAAGTGCATTGCATGTTAATGTTATCGCCGCCCTTCTCCAGACTGGAGTGGGTGTGTGGAGAGGAGGGGCGCAGGAGTGAGTTTATTTGGCGCGTGTGATGAGGCCCATGTGAACTGAATGAAGCCTCATCACCGCCACTGTTAAAAGAGAGACCGGTCTCTTCCCCGTGCATGCACGCTGGTGTCCTCGTGGGTCCAGGAAGGGAGCGGAAGGAGCGCGAGCCGCGAGCCACTGGAGATAAGTGCCACCAGAACGCAAGCCGCCAGGAGAGTGAGCTGTTAGAGGGCGAGTCACCCAAAGAAAGAGCCACCAAAGACGAAAGAAGCGAGAGGTGTGAGCCGCCGAAGATGAACGCAGCTGGACTACAACAGGCTCCGCCCCTTCCCTGGACCCTTATACCTCGAACACTCCGTGACCTTCTCGTCTGAGGAGCACAATGAGGACACCAGTTCCCCTTTTATTTTGGACACTTTCTTGGACTCTCCGAGGCCTGACGCCTCACCTACTCTGTCTGTTTTTGGTTCCTCGCGTTCCATTGGTGATATCACTAATGACTAATGCCATAGTCGAATTTTGCCATTGACTATTAGTCAACCAGTTATTGCACTACTTTATTAAGTGTACAATTCAAGAGGTTCCAAACTTTTATTACTTTTAATCCCAAACACAGTGAACTAATTTATGTGAATGTGTACTAATAAAACAAACATTGGCAACAGCTGATTGTTTTGCTGCATTTTGCTATGTTTTTGGTTAAAGGTGCAGTAAAAAACTGTTAGTCCTCATGCAGGCTGCATGCCCCCGACTGTAAACACTGTTCATTCTTTTACAAGAAAAACGTTGTGTTTATTTATTTGTTTTACAATCATTTGTTTTGTTTGTGTAATATTTGCTCAAACTTTGGTGTTTGTTATGCTACAGATTATTTTACACTTTAAAAAAATTAAGTGTTGAGTTGAGTGTTCTGTTCTCAATTAGATTTTGTATAATTATCATTTTTTTTAATATTGAAAAGGAAACAAAAAGTACCGTTAAAGTACAGGATCGATAAGTGGTATTGATAAACATAGTGATACCATTAAAACCTTAACATGACCCATTCCTAGATGTGTATATCTATGATAACAAAAAAAACGGAAACGTCTTGTAAAAGATTAGCCCTTCCCTGTAACCTGCAACAGACACAGATCAGCAACACCATCTATTCTTCAAAAAAAGCAGAAGAAAAAAAAAGGAAACAAGGCAGGGTTACCTCATCTAGAGGCGTGCCAGAGACTGTTTGAGGAAATACATATCTGCATGAAGCTTTGAGGTCATCCCTATGAGCAACAATGCACAACCAATTAAACTCCTCCAGTTGTGTTATGTGTTTGCATTAGCTAACCATTCCAGAATATTCTATTTAAAATGGAAGTGACTAACGGCGGGTGTAACGTGTTATTCCATTCAAACTCTTTCCATCTATGCCAAGAAACACTACTGTTTCTATTATGAGATCAAGCTCTTAGTGTTCACAGCTACCCAAAAACACAAAGGAGCAGACAGAGAAAGGAAAGCGTCATGTGTACAGTGAAGTGTGAGAGTGGGTCAGAGCGTATTGTAACAAAGTCATTTCACTTTGTACTTTTTCACACTCGTTTCTACCCTCAGACCAACAGGAAATTAACATAGCATCTACATATCTAACACACCCAGGTATTCATTTTAGTTTCCACTATTGTTCCACAGAACCAGCGAGTCTGGGCAGGTCACACTTGTCATATTTTATCAGAAGAGTAAAAAACTGTTGTAACAGTAGAGATACAAATACATGCTGAAATTTAATGGAAAACCTACCTCATTGGTTTAGGGAAAATAAAAGACTGGTCAATAAAACAAAAAAAATAATTTATGTCATATACCAGTCAAGCAACGTTTAAATTCACAATATAAAGGAGTAGGGCCACAACTTTTCTTACATACTGCAATGTCTACAATTGTAACAGATTATCCAAAAAGAAAGTTCCATCCATTGATTGATGATTAGTTTTAGAGATTGCAGCTCGAAGTGGACTGTGGTAGGTTTATGACGACTAAATGAACGGAGAATTCCTGCCTACATCAGCAGAGAGACCTCTGTTGTTTTCACTGAAAGATCCAGTTATGAATTTTAACAAAAAAAAAAAAAAAAAAAGGAAAGAAACAGTCGGTCCTGGAGAGCCACACTCCAGCAGAGTTCAGCTCCAGCCCTAATCAAACACACCTGAACAAGCTAATCAATGTCTTTAGGATTTTTTTTTTTTTCAGGGTTGGAGCTGAACTTTCCAGGACTGTGGCTCTCCAGGACCGAACTTGCCTACTAACTGACTAAGTGATGTCACTGGACAAGGAAATTTGTTTCAGAAGAGAGTTATTGACAGCATATTGAGCCTGTCACTAAACGATACCTCAAGATGCATTTGTAGAACATATTTAGTATGACACACCCAACTTGCGATGTGAGGAACACAATGCATTCCATAAACAGGAGCAGTATGGAAACATTCTCAACCAGATTAAAGCCTGACAGGAATGACAGGAATGATGTGAATTGTGTGAGGTTTAACTACAACTGGTCCAACACCACCGGAAAAATATACATGAACTAGGTTTCTGAGAATGTTAAGAAATAACAAATGATTAAAATATTGAGTTTCACTCTCTTGTTGTAACTAATTCCCATGAAAGTCATTAGGTTTAACACATATACATTGTATGTTAAGTTACCATATCCTTGACAACCCCCCTTATTTATTCACCCTGAAGTTGCTCAAAACCTGTTTGAGTTTCTTGCTTCTGTTAAACACAAAAGATGATATTTTGAATAATGCTGGTAACCAAACCATGTGTGGTCACCCCTGATTTCCATAGTATTTTTTTTCTCACTAGTTACCAACATTCTTCAAAATATCTTCTTTTGTTAATCTTCTTTTTTGGGTGAATAATCCCTTTAAGTATGTATAATAGTATCTCTGAACACAAATGACCTTTTTTAGGTCTTGTTTGGTCAGTCTGACGCTATGCACTACAACGTGCAAGAAACAGGCCGATATAAATAAATGTGTTACCCTGTTTTAAAGAAAATCAAGTTTTAATGCAGAATGACTCACAGTCACCATTTACTTTCATTGTATGGAAAACAAATTCAATTGAATGGAGGCAGGTGCTGTTAAGTCTTTTAAAACATTTCCTTATGTGTTCCCTAGGTAAAATCAAAGTCATACAAGTTTGAAAATAGATAAAGGTAAATAAACAATGACAATTAACTTTTTGACGGACGTGACATGTGGCCAGGTATGGTTTCCCATACTAGGAATTTGTGCTCTGCATTTAACCCATCCAAGTTCACACACACACACACATATACGTGAAAAGTGAACAACCACGCACACACCGTAAACACACACCTGCAGCAGTGGGCAGCAAGTGCTGTGGCACCCGGGGAGCAGTTGGGGGAACAGGTCTTGCTCAAGGGTCTCACCTCAGTCGTGGTATTGAAGGTGGAGTGAGCGCTGGATATTCACTCCCCCCACCTACAATCCCTGCCAGACCTGGGACTCGACTTTTGAGTTACAAGTCCAACTCCCTATCCATTAGGCCACGACTGCCCCAACTGCTTTTTGGTGTGTTCCTTTAAGATTAATCAGCAAAGCCAAAGAGAAATACAAATACACTCAAGGATGACACAATCACCTACTGGTTAATATTTACCTTGTATACTTTCCCAAAGGCTCCATCCCCAAGTTCTCCCACGATCTCCCAAATCTCCTCTGGGTTGATGTCTCTGTGAACGTGCTCATATTGTTTCTTCTTCTTCTCCGTGCCCAGCTTAAATATCTTCCGAAAATTGAAAAAGGACATTTTCTAAACGCAATCTAAAAGACTATTGGTAAAAAATAAAAAAAAAAGCCTGACACGACATAAACTGTTAATACTGTACTAAACGAATCACTTGGGGAGTTGGCTAATGGGCTAGCTGTGGATGATCGATCCTTAGCTAACTCACTTAACCATACAGTTGCAGACAGTTTCAAGTAATCCTGTAAATGATGGCGAATATATTAGTCTCTCTGGAAGAGGCAGAGATCAGCCTTTATGTGGCATTTCGCGTCTCCATAAGAGTGAATCATCAATGCGAGCGGCTCCTTGCACCATACAGGGATGGAAAAGTAACAGTCCACTTCCTCTGCTAGCTTCACAACGGCTACATGTGTGTGAGCCTCTTTATTTACTTCACCCGTCTAATAAAAATACAGCTTTCTAGTCAAACAAGCATCGAGTATTCAAATGTGTCGTTTAAAAAACTACGGTACAGTAAAATCCATAAGGGTGGAGGCGGATAGGTAGCTAGCACAGCGTAAAAATGCGGAGCGGATGCTGATGACCAAACTCCTGTCTGAGCTCAGTCTACTCCTCACGGGAGGGGTGTGTTTTACAGCTTAGCCAACCAAAACTGTTTCGATAAAACCGATTAAACAAACCACAGCACACCAGTAAGCCAGCGGACGCTGCTCGCGGTGTTAAGTAGGACGTTTGTCGCGCCTCAATCAACGGTCGCTCGGGTCTCTCGTGACTAACTTCTCGAGGATGTTGCGGGAAAACTCGAAGCGCGAGCGTTTGGACAGGGAAGGCGCGTGCTCTGCAGAGGAAAGATAAGCGCATGCGCAGTTGGTGCTGAGCATGAAGCGTTCTTACAGACTGCAACCAATAGTGGTGGTGGGGGGTTTGATTCATTCCAGTAAATCGATTCTCTCAGATCACTCAATTTAGCGCAATCTTTCCTTTTAGTACGTTCAGAAACGACACTTCCCAGTTCAGTTCCGCTCCGAGTCTCGTTTAGACTCAACACAGAAGAGACTCGTGCAGGGCGTATGTCTTTAGCATCATTGGTCTACTGGCAGTGTTAGGGAGCAACTATGCATGTGACTAAATTACAGTTAGGCCTACTTCTTATGAAAATACTCATCAGAATATTTTTTTAAAATCTTTTTATGGTTTTAAATCTGTGTTTAATCTCAAAGTATGTCTGGTTTTCTGGTGGCTGTGCTTAAAAATTAAATTATTCTAATACTAATTTAAGTGATGAATGATTTTGAAAGTCTGACAGTGATCAGTGTTGAGTCCTACTGTAATCTTGCCTGGTGTACATGTTTTAAAAAAGATTAACAGTTGAAGACATTACATATTTATTCATAAACTTGTTCAATAATCAGTATTTGAAAGCAAAAAAGCAGTCAGACTTTTGGTTTATTGACAATTTACTGCACAAAGGCACACTTGGAGAATAATTAGGAAAGGGCATACTTGTTGAATGAATGAATGAATGGCCATACACTGACATCTACTGGGGTCGCAAGTCTAATACAGACGTGTCACACCTGGAAATGTCACTCATGTAGCCTACACATAAAGCCACTGCTCTTCTGTTATTCCTGAAAATGGAGCATGTGGATCGAATTTTGTCTGAAAGTCCCTCTGTTGAAGAGCTGGAGGATATTTTACATGGGGGTCAGCTATCCTGTAACCATGTCGATGAAGTGTGGCCTAGTTTGTTTCTGGGGGACATGTAAGTGCATTTATGTGGGACGTCTCTTAAAAGATAACAATCAGCCTTTATTATGCCATTCCTTCACAGGTACATGTCTCACGACAGATATGGCCTGTGGAGACTGGGTATAACTCATGTTTTGAATGCAGCACATGGAAAAATGTGTTGCAAAGGAAGTGATGATTTTTATGGGACAACCGTAAAGTACTATGGCGTACCAGCAAATGACCTGCCTACATTTGATATTTCACCATTTTTCTACCCTTCAGCACACTACATTCATGATGCTCTCAGCACAACAGGTGGTATGTAAAACACACAATATCTATTTTTTTTTTAAATGCATTAATAACAGAGAACAGATAAAGTACTGAAGGCATATTTTTTCAACAGCTAAAGTGTTTGTGCATTGTGCTGTGGGAGTGAGCCGTTCTGCTGCTCTGGTCTTAGCTTACCTAATGATATACTGCAATTACTCTCTGGTGGATGCCATCTTGAAGGTGAAAGAAAGAAGATGGATCTTTCCGAACCGAGGATTTCTGAAGCAGTTGATAACTCTCAACAATGAATTAAATTACAAGGCGCAGTCAAAGTGAATGTTTTTTTTAAAGAGAATGCAACTTAGAAATCTGTAAATGTAAAATAGCCAAACATTTTAATATGTCAGAATTCCAAAGCAACACTGTAAACCCAAATGCTCAAAATAATTAAATTGATTGAGTAGCATAAACTTAATTTTCTAAAACAGTTGTACTA
>JAUMHQ010000070.1:11120284-11137344 GCA_032361165.1 Enteromius paludinosus
GCACACCTGTAATATTTTCTTATAAGGCATTTTTGTAAAAGTTGCTTAATTATCTTAATTTAACTAATGCCTAGTCCCGGCTTAAGCTAAGCCCCGTTTGTGAAACCGGGCCTTAGTATTCAATTCCAATCCTAGTCATGGTTGCATGTTTAACCGAATGCACACAAACCTAGCAACAAAACTAGTGTTTAAGCTTGCTCATAAATCAAATCAAATTCAATATTTTTTAGATACCGACCGAATTGCCTCGATACAACAGAGTATCAAAAAACGTCTCGTCGTTCGGCACCCAATATCGATACCTAAAGGGGTTAATCTCATCAACGTCAGTGAGCCAATAAGACTACAGCACTATCAAGTGTATTTGACCAAGTGTGTAAAACATGTTATTTATATTATTTACACGACTGCACATCACTTGTCTCTACATTAAGTTGCGCTTTCTGTATCAAGCACTGCGCAGTAGTAAACACTAAATATTTGTCAATATTTGACCACCAAAAAATTTATTCTGCGTGTATGTGTATGTGTGGTGCAGACGCGCAGTTTTGTTTACTAGCGTACTACGCTTCCGGTGATATTAATGTCTTGCATCTCTCTAAAAGAGGACATAAATACAATACAGGCTACATGAATAACATCTCCAAAACAGCTCAGAGGGTCACTTCAAAAGCATTTGACCGCTTCATTTGAGTAAATCTATCCTCACATCATGTACACACAGAACTGTAATAGGTATTCATGGCCAGCAGTCAAAATAAAAGTTTGGTTTGGACATGGCAGCAGATATATATTACTTTTGTTCAGTAGAATGTACATAATAGGCTAATACAAAAATTATTTAATCAGTGTATCTTCAGGGTTTTAAACCGTAATATAAGTTCAGTCTTTTCCAGCAATAAAATGAAATCTTCATTAAAAGGACAAATGTTTTATGCCTTAAAATTAAATTCGCAACATTTTTAGGCTATTGTAAGAATAAATAATAATGCACTAGTGTAAAGGTAGCATAACAGATGTGTAAACTGAAAACTATTTGAACTTTATTAAAACTAATTTGCACGGATTCATTGTGTTGGATTTAATTTTTTTCCCATGCAGTGGCTCAGGAGATGAGATTTTGACATTATAAAATATCAAGCTGTAATTTTGTTAAAACTGATTTCATAAAATTGCTGTCGAAAAAGGTATCTTTCAGGAACCGGTATCAAAAATGTTTTTAACGATACCCAGCCCTAACTAGGGCCCATTCTTATGTCAGTGAAAACAAATATGCATTGGCTGGTGACTACACCCTGCTGAATATTGTGACAAATGTGAGGTCTGGAATGTTTGCAAAAGGAACATTCCCCAGATGACAAAGCATTCCCATCTAAAACGGGGAAAAATAGCAATGTTACACCAAGAGGAACAAGTCCTTTTACCTGAAGCAATCAGCTCATTAATTAACAATATCCTTCCATTTAAGGCAACATTGTAAAGCAAGACCACAAACATGCATTTGTCAGTTACTTTGTCCACTAAGTGGAGCTAGCGTGCATCCACATCAGGCTGATGACAGAACGTTCAATGCCATGTTTGGCTCTGAATTAAAGGCCAGTGAATCCTGACTACAGCAGCTCAACTGAGAACAAGCAAGTGCTACAGGTGCTAGAGTGCAAAACAAGCTACAAAACATGTGGTTGTGATGACCACAGGGGTCTTTATTTGAACAAAGCAGAAGTGAAATGTTTGCACCAATGTTTCATATAGATGTGTCAAAAGAGTTACTTTCTTTTGTGTTGTGCACAAATGCAAATTAACTAATCTGACTTCACTTTATTTCTCTGTGCAAATGAAACCACCAAATAAAACTACAGCGTGAACGAATTTTCATGAAATGAATTGGCTTATAAACCAATGGACAATACATAAATGAAATCCTTAGCTTGCCACTGCCATGTACATTTTCAATAAATCCTTCAACATCTGTTATCCAAGAGGCCTTTAACATGTATTGCAAGTGTAGTGCATTGTTTAAACAGCAATATATATGGTTGTATAGCTAAATAATGTCAGATTACGCACAAAATTAAATAGTGGATTAAGTGAAAATGATTAACAATTACCCACGTCTTAGTAGTTTCATAAAAACACTGCAAGAGAAACAGATAACCACTCTCGGGTGTAGATGTTAATAGTATCTCCAGCTTTCCACGACTGTTTCTACTGCTCCAGAAAAGCTAAGTATGCATACATGTTTTGAAAAACATACTTCCTGTTGGTCTAAATGACTGCTTGCCAACTGATCAATTAATCAAAAGACAAGCTAAACTAGTTGGTAAAGTTATCAACTAACTGTTGGGAAATTAGTCAGCCTCTGCAAACTTATAAACGCCACGTTTTTGTAGCTCAAACAATATAGGTTGCATCACAAAAAAGCATCTCCCAAATACATAACTAAAATTTAAAACTAAGCGAGTCATCTGTGAAGCAGAGTAATGGTGGGCTTCATCCCAGACTGCCGTGCCTCTTATCTACATAAGCTTCCTGAGATCTCACCTTGGATAGCCACAAGTAGAGGTATATCACTTTTGAATGGCAGCGTGAATGCGGTTCTGCCTTGTCCTCATCCCATAACCAGACACTGACAGTAATTGACACATAAATTGTGTGTCTCTTGGCTCGGTTTGTGTGATCCGATGCAGACATGCACATCAGCATCATCTTTCAAGTGGTTTGAGACCAAATAGAGCCAGAGAGAGAAGTACAGTTTTATTTAAGCCTGACAACGTCTTATGCTTCAGTGTGAAAGAGGAATGTAGGGCAGATCTGTTCTAACGCTGACCCGTGACTCGTCCCATTACATTTTCCAACAGCTCTATTAGCTCATCCAGGCCTCTAAAGCCCAGGAACTTAACGAGGATGGCAGGGCTATTACATTACCATTACTTCATTCAGGTCAGTCTGCCTGAGGAACAGCAACATGGCACGCGCTCAGGTATCTCAGACTCAGGTTAGCAAAGTGACAATTACTCCAGCACTAATTAAGCCATCTCCACTTCAGGCTGTGTCTGACCCTTACTAATTATGCATATATGTGGGGGCAGTGGCTTAGTGCTTAGGGACTTGAGTTGTTAACATAACGCAAACAGGTTCAATGGCAACAAAAATTGATCCAGGAGCTCTAGAGTTAGAGAGATCTCAATCTTGCCCTATCAGTAGAGACTTTTAGGAAACCACTAAACCCAAACAGCAAGTACAAATCCGTATTACTGGGCTGCTTAGGTCAGCAAAAAACTATTTGTCTGTTAGCTTCTTTTCTTGGTCTAACAAGGGCCTTGATGCGCAGCTCAAAAAAACATTAGCAAGTATGAGTTTCTTCACACTCTTTGAGACTGCTGTGCAACAATAATGCTGATTGAACAGTTAAAAATACACCAGATACATGGAAAGAAAGCATTAAAATGACAAAACTAAAACGCACACAGAGTACATTAACTCACTGATTCACTCTCTGATAACCATTTATCAAATATTGCCACTTGCCATTGTGTTGTATGCTACCTCAGGTGATTGCTCAGCTAAATATCTGTAGCTGTAGTCTCGGCACCGCCATGAGTAAAATATTTTATAGTATTGTGTTCTTTCAAGCAAACAAAAATAATTTTAGTAAAAAAAGTTGTTTTACTGATTGTATTATGACTGTAATATACTAGGGTTGGGCAATGTCGACCAATTTGACATCGTATGATGTCTAATGTGAAACATAGCGATGGACGATGGCATCATCATAGAAGGTGGCGGTTGTTGGGGGGTAACTAAAACACCAAGCCCCGCCCCACGACTGACAAAAATAACAGTGTTCGTGCGAGCAGGGGCCTGTTCCATAAAACAAGTTTACCAAATAAGCCAGGTTTATTTCAGTTAGTCTGACTTACTGTCATTTGACTTGGTTTAAAATAAGTTAGACTAATTAAAACAAGCCTGGTTCGCATGTAGTGTGCAACGTCACGTTTTTGCAATGCTCCAAAACCAACAAAATTGCTTCGGTCTAAGGCAGACGGTCAATGTTTGTTTAACAAACTGTGAGAGGGCCGGCACTAGGGATGCTCATTTTAAACGGTTAACAGTTAACTGACCGATTTGAATTTTGACCGATTAATACAATCAGTTAAATGGTTTAAAGGGTCATTTTATTTATTTCAGTATTTTACCTACTCATATAAAAACTCATTTTATTGGCCACATTCACACAGCAGCAGAATACAGTTGTTGAGTACAGGGAGTGACAACCGCGTTCTGTAACGGAACTCACCTGGAAATGTTCAGAACTAACAACCGCGTTCTCAGAGCACACGCGCTGTGTGAATGGAACAGGACTCGTCATACACTGCTGAAGAGAGCCACTCTGCTGCACAAACGCGCATCTACCGGGTGTTTTAATGTGTGTTTTGGGTAACTTATAGTGATGGAGAAATGAGCTGCGTGTCATCTGAAAGTTGTATTAGATCTCGTCAGTTTTCCACCGGAGCCGTTAATGAAGGTTTGATGGAAGAACTCTCACCTCGATTGGACTCCTGTCATGTCAGAAAGTGGTAAGACTTAGTTTTGTGGACGTTGCCATCGTTGATATTAATTGGGTCACTGTTGCTAACTTTTTTTTCTTTCGTTTTCTTCGTCTTCTGTTGTTTGCTAGTTTTTGCGCGTGTACAATGAATCCGCAGAAAACAAATATTACTATTTTTAACGGGTCACATGCGCTTATCCTTGCTAATTGAATTCAATTCTCATTTAAAATAATGTTGTCAGTTAACCGGTTAATAATCGGTTAACGGTTGTCGGTTATGAGAAATAACCGAAACGAGCATCCCTAGCCGACACGAATGCTGAAACCCTATGTGAGTGCAGGCCAGAGGGGGAGTAGGGAGGGGCGACAATCATACTGGGGCCCGGTTCATAGCAACCATGCCTAGTGTGAGTACACCCTAAGAGAAATCAGAATGACACATTGGAATTGACACATTGGCCAGCTTCACAAAGATATAAATTTCACCTACGTGGGTTTGCTGACTTAAGCATATCAAGTCATTTTCCAACTAAGTTCACTCTAGAGCATTTTCTTCTTTTTGATATGAACAGCTTTAAACAAAATGCAGAACAACTTAATACAGCGACTGCCAGTGGGTGTGAAGACAGTGGAACAACATTCGTAACCATTACTAGCAAAACCACAACTAGGAACAACTCGCGACCATGAAGCTTTTGGTGGTGTACCTCTCAGAAATCTAAAAAAATGTTTTATCAAATTTTTATTGAAAATCTGTATTTTGCTACATGTACTTAAAATGTTACTTTTATATATCCATATGTATTAACTATGGTGCATGGTTATATTTTTTCAGTTCCTTTTTATGCAAACGATGAATCACTAAGAATTATATTCATTTATTAACAGACCTTGATCAAATAAAAATGGACTGGTTTACAAGACCGCCCCTGGTTAGGAATCAATCAAGTGGACTATTTTATGAATCCCAAGTTATTTTATGTACTTTTGGTTGCAACTAAACTTCTACTGCAAAATTCTGTGGTTTCTTAGGGAGACTAAAATAAAATGCATGGCTAAGACCATAATGCCGTAATGAAATTTCTAGAAAGTGAGCAAATTGCATCAGCCACAGCTGGTAAACAGCGGTCTAGTACTGTTTCAACACCATTAGTGAAGAACAGATGTAATCAGCAAAGCTTTAACAGACCTTCATTGAATTACTATCTTTTAAACTAAGCAAGAGTTTCCAGAACGTCAAAAAGAGAGGCCAGCCATGAGATCTAATACACCTTCAACGAAAAATCTAATCCTGACAGCTAATGGGACAAAAGAAAGCCGGATTTGGCCCTCTCTTTTCTCATAATTTAACCCCTCGCAGAATATGATAAAGAGGCCTGGAGCAGCTGCAGACTGACCAGTCCCCAAGCACACAATTAACAACAAAAGAGCCCTTTTAACGCATTGAGCTAATCAGCAGCCAGCCCACCACTGCAGTCCCCCTGAACCATCTGCAAGACGGCAGACCGTCTCCGTGATTGTGAAGAAAAAAGACTGGCACCATGCTATCATGTCCTAGGGTCAATGAAGCACATTGCTTAGCAACAGTCAAGCCCCCATGCGTGGAAACCAAAAGCTTTAGCTTTCAAAGAGCAACTCAATAAAGAGTGGACAAGGGAATGTGCTCCAAGATTTGATTACCAAATGGCCTCTGATTGTTCGCTGACCACTGTAGGAAAACAGAGCATTGAGAGCCACCTAGCTTGGACCTTAAGTGACCAGCAAGTGACAAACGATGAAACACTTTTACATTTTTATTGGTTTATACACTATAGCTACATTGTGCCTAAACTATGTGAGGCGATAGAGATAAAGAGTAGTCCAAACTGAGCAAATGCTACATGTGAAGACTGGAAATGTCAGTCTGCAATGTCACACCTTGTGATGGAATAATTTAAAAAGGTATTATAAAAAAGAATGTTTAGAGGGAAAGGTCAGACAAGGTTGAGTTCCAGCTGAAACCAACCAAAAACACAAGACACCAGAAGAGAGGAATCTACAATAATCCCTGTAATAATAATAAGGTTATAATGAGTTGCCAACATTTCCTAACAATATTTGCCCAGAATAATGTAGGGATCACCATCATTAAGCTTGAACGTCAACAAAAAATAAAAATAAAACACACAATCATGATTTTTAAATCATTAATCAGGGAACATTATTCCAAGAAAAAAAGCTTTATTTTAGAAATATTTAATTGATTGCTGAGACTATGCAGCTTAAGTCATGAAAACCTCTTACTTCAACCCATCTCCCCCAACCATCTTCATCACGTAAAACCAAACCAAACCATTTCTAAATGATGAATTTAGTTCACAGCCTACTCTTTCACTCATTAAATACACTTAAAACGTTTTACATTTCAGATGTAGAATGGCTTGCAAATACTGTTTCTTGTTGACTTAAGATTTTTAAATATGGAAATCGCACCAGCGAGGTCTGGATGATGAAGCTTCAGTGCAACAACAACAGTGAGGTCTGGATGATGAAGCTTCAGGACAACAAACAGTAACTCAAAAACAATACCTTAGTTCAATAAAGCACAGCTAATTCAACATCTACAGCATCTCATGCCCTCATACAGAAAGCCACCTTCAAGCAAACCGAAGATGATTTAGGAATAAAAACATGGTCTACTCATTTTTTTACACAACATTTCAAATCACACAATGTTAAATTCAAGGCCAAGCTCACTCAAACGATAGCCGTAAAGCGGTTTGGGGCCAATGGTGAAGAAACCCTTTACTAAAACAATGAGTCAGGCTATGGTTTCAAGACATTTTAACAATTTTGAATGACAAAGCTACTTTTGTATAGTTAAGCCCTAAAAAGCTACAAACACTGGATTTAAACTACTACGAACACTTCCTGGATGTTACCACCTCTCACCTAAATGACACCACTGACTCTGGTACGCATGTCAACATAGGAGTATTTCTGGAAGGGAGTATTTCTGTTCCTGACACTTGTTGTGTACACCAGATTTTGAAACTCTGCTGAGGTCTCAAAACAACAGACCTCGCTAACAAGCTAAACTGTCTAGATGAAAACATCAAAAATCTGCTTGGTACTGAATGAAGAGGTTCCCAAAACAGCGTAAGTTGTCAAGGTTGCTTATAGGCAAAACCCTGGCTTTAAATAAGTCTGCATTTGCAGAAACAATAAAACAAGTTATCATATTCAGACAAGCACACAGAGCCTTTATGGATATAAAAAGTTCTAGACGTACCTGGTCCCTCTCATGAGGGAGTAGTGTTACAGGTGGGAGGTCGACACCAAAGACCCCCACGCTCCTGAAGCAAGCTTTACCTCCCAGCCCACCACTGTTCATCCTGTAGAGCGGCCCATCCTTGAGCAGCCGCCCGTTGTTAACTGCCCGCTTAGCAGCTAGCCTCAGCCTCTGCTGAAACCTGGGGTTCGCCACAACATTCACCAGGTCGCCCTGGCTTCTAAGGAATCTCTCGATGTTCCTTAGAGAGGAGCCAGCCGGGACGCCCAGACCTTCGATAGCCCTCCTAAGGATTTTATTCCAATCCACATGCCGCAGATCTCCAGCAGGTATCACCGATCCAAGCGAGACCGGGCCAGAGCCTCCCAGCTTGAAAGGCACAATCCTTCCCGGGTTATCCGGGTCTTTGTATGAAGCGCACCCTTTACTGGTAACCTTAAGGATGGATCCATCCTTCACAGAGAGCTCCAGCTGCTGGAGTACGACGCCCTTGTCTAGTCCATGTGAGGTTGAGACAGCATGGCAAATCCGCTCCTCCGAAGGCCGCTGCTTCTGCCTTTTGATCTTCTGAATAGCCTCAAGAATCCACTCTGTGTACAGGGGATTGGCCAGTTTCACCATGGTGAAATAAGTTGTTTCATTAAGGTGTGATCCATGAATACATTCCTTTTCTTTTAAGAGCGAACAATACGCATCCACAAACAAACGCCAGCCATTAGTACATTATGCCAAGCAGGATATGGGACTGATGTAACTCCTCAAAGATTCGACTGGCTATTCATTTCTTTTCCCCCTTTGTCAGAACGAAAAAAAAAAAATCCCTTGTGGTTGTAAATCCAAAGTCAGAGGACTTGCTGAAAAATCCTTTTGTGTTACACCTGTGGGTGTGAAGGGGAGAAAAACAGAAATACATGTTACTTTGCAACAAAACAAACACTCTCTCCAGAGCTAGTTACACTGGCATGGCAACCCGATCCAAGGGGTTAGGCTAACCAACACTACCACTCGTTTACATTAGTCATAATTCTACATTAGTCATGCTATTTTACACAAGCACAAATGTAAAATAGATTTTAAAAAGACAAACAAACACAAAAATCCTGTATGTGTTTCTCTGTGTATAACTAATACATATATAAGAAATATAACACGTGACTTCAGGTGTTAGGCGCACACATTCCATACAATCAAACAAAAAAATGAAATAAATAAAATAAAACAACCAGTCCAAACCAGGAAGACCAGTATAACCATGAGATTAAGATGGACATGTTAATTCACATTCTGATAACCTGCCTGCCTGCCTACACAGCAAAAATGCTACACGTGTTTATGATACCCATATATGCAGACTAGCTAGGGAGGTCAATATATTGAGACATTCACTCCAAAACAAGGCAACAACATACTTTGCATTATATACACATGTAATTTTGTTTTGTTTTATTTTTTACGTTTAGCTACAAGCTAAAACACAGCACACTGTGGACAGCATAACATTTCATTCAGCTCATTGATTTGGGATAGTGTAAAAACCCAAAAAGCATAAGCAGAGGAAGAACAGTGCTGCGAGCAGCCAGCAGGTGACATGCAGTGAACAATTTCTCAAGAATTCCTCCGCTCGCCAACAGCAGCCGTGTAAACTCAACCGCAACTTATCTGCCATAATATTGTTATATAAAAAGCCTCGCACACATACTGAGGGGAACACTTGACCCATTCCTCTGAGACATTAGATCCGGCCTAAACAGATCCAAGAAAAGCTACGATAAATAATTGAACGGCGCAACTCGGTTAAGCCAGCAAAATAACCACTAAATAACTCGAGTTGGGAAGGCATGACAGCACACGGAGTGTTAGCAGCACTTATAAAAACAAGTCAACCGATGGTAAAGCAAAGTGTTACTTATCAGCTGACACTCGCTCGTTGTGGATGTTCATCTCAAACTTTAAAACACAGCATATAGTGTCGTTAAAGATTTGACACTTATTTGATCGATTTTAAATCTCGTCTACGCTCTTCCAGCTTTGGTCACAAACTACGACTTGGCCGTGACATTTCACGTTAAGAGTCTAGCAACATCATCTCAAATGTTGACAGCTAAAACCAAACACGGTGTCACAAGCGCGTACTGACATTCTTACTTCAGCTCGAGTCCTCTGATTAAAGCCGAGGTTGTGAGCTAAAGTCAGGCGAATCTCAAAAGCATTCGGCTTCTTATCTCCAGCATCGGCTTTCTAAACAGCCCCGGAGCTCAAGTCTAGCACGCTAAGCTAAAGCTGGCTAAATTAGGTTATGCTTTATGACTACTTCCGACAGATGACTATCTATAATTTATGATGACAAAGTCAACACGTCAATTAACCTACGGTCTCGCAAACCTTGTTTTCTGGACGCTTCAACACGGTGGACAGGTCAGGTGACTTCGCCGCTTTGCCCGGTCGCGTTACTAAACAGACGCCATTTTGTTACAATGTTGTAGTTTACATGAATCCGACATGACACTGATTACAACCCAATGGAGTCTCATTAAACCTTACCTTCACAAAGACGGTCCCGCCCAAGAAACTTTAATATTGGTTAGAAAGGGCAAATACTTATCCCTGGTTTGATAACCAAAGTGTCAATCACAAGGAAACAGTTCGGCCTCTCGAGGAATCGGTTGGCTTCATAATCTGTCAATAATCACTTGACCCGCCTCTTAAAGGGATAGTTCAACGCCGCTGAGCATTCTGTCATCGTTTACTCGCTCTCATGTTTTTCCAAACCTCTGACTTTTTTTTCCCTTCCTTGGAGCACAAAATGAGACATTAAGCAGAAAGTGAGGACCTGCCAGCCTCAATCATTATTTACCATTAGTGTTTTTTATGCATACGATAAAAGTGACAAGTAACTTAAGGCTGTCATTCCTCATATCATCTAATTTGTAGTCAGTCGGAATTATTACAACGCGAGGTGGAGTAAATGACAATATTTTTTTTTTGACAAAACTATCCCTTTAAAGTGCCTTAGTCCGTGCTGCGTATGGAATGCGATACCTGCTATTCTATCCGCATCAGAAGTACAGTTAACAGGGATAACGTGGATATTTTATCATCATGCAATATAATGAGTTTAAAACTACTTGATGGCTCTTTAAATGTAAGATCAGCCGAAACTCGCTCTACACCTTTAAGAAGGCTCCCCCTTATGAGCATCGCACAACACTGCAATATGAGCAGATCGACCCAGTCACACTTTTTGGAGAATAATGTAATGGTGAATAATTAGTCCAAGTGCTCGAGTTATCCCTGGCATTCCCCGTGCTGTGTGCAATGTAATCTAATATTATAATTAGTTTGCACTTTACAAAAGACACGGGAGGCCACGAACTATCGAGCGCGCCTACATCCTCACGAAGGTTGCGTGCACGCAAACAGACAACATTTATAAATCCTGCGAATGCCTAAACGGGTGATGGCATATCATTTCTTCCGTTATTCCGAGACGCTAAAAAGCAGCGGCGACGACTGCCGTTTGTTTACGCGCTTCAGTCTAAAGCATGCAAAATGCACTCATATTTCAAGATCAAGCAACTGAGAACAGATAGCATCTGGAAAATTCCATTTATGCGGGTCAAGCAGTAGCTTGCGATACTTGCGCGGTTCGCGTAACCCAATAACCTTAATAGCCCGAATTAATTTCTCCGCTCGCGTCAAGTTACATCACTCACGACAACTTAAACTTGAACGATTAAAACATGCCACCGATAACGAGCCACTCAAGACACCGCCGAGATGAATGCTCGAGAACGCTGGCAAAGCGAACATTTACCTTTAAGTTCCTCGCGCGATGTCCCCACACTCCTCATATAAGCAATAAAAAACACGCTTATTTGCGAAGCTGATGATATATGCGTAAAGTAGCCTGATAAATCCAATGGGGTCCTTTTTGATTCGGAAGATGAACGCACGCGTAGGCAGAGGGAACCTGATAACAACTAATTGAAAGGTTAATCTACATAGGAGTCTGTGACAAAGTAGTACCCTCCCCTTTCGGCACTCCATCAGCCACAGAGGAGGACTAACTCGCTGTAACCGCTATGTGACATCACATCGCTCATTGGGAAACAATGTACATTGTTTCAGACTACATGGCATGGGTGGGAAAAGAGGAGACATAATGTGCCCTGTCTGTGAAGAGGAAAAGGAAACTTTTAATATCGCTGATTGGGATACGAATGTATGCGTACAAAATCGGTTCCAAGAATGCAATTACGCAAAATGTTGTAACTGTTTGGGGGGAAAAGACAAGATAATACCTGATATACCATGTTTTTGAAGAGTAATGTGAAACTTTTAATATGACCCAGCACAAATCAGTTTCTTATGAATACATCCATTTAGCGTAATTGTAATAAAAGTTTCACACTGATTAATTATACGTGGCTTTATAATTGCTGAGAAGGTGTCGCGAAGTTAATTGATGTTTGTTTGCAATATAAATACCAGCATCAATTACATACAGTGAAATGTGCTTCACCACAGTTGGAACAACACAGCCGGAGTAAATCTAAACCATTCCATTACAAAATTTGCAACAAAACCCACCTGGAAGCCCATGTCTTCGCCTTGAGGTGAAAATTTGGTGTAGTGCATGCAGGGCAATCAGAACCATGGACATGTTACTTTTTACGGTGCCTGAAAGGAAAACAAATTGCACACTAAATAAAACTTGAGCCATGTAGGATGTGGTTACAGTTTGGCAAAAGCCTTCATACTGCCTTCCAGAAAAGCCTGATCAAGGTGATTTGACACCAAAGGGTTGTCTTTTTTGAGACACATGCCTTCTCTGGGTGTTACATACTAGCACAACACAACACATTGTGTTATATAATAATTAAACAGCTTTCAGTTGAATCAGTTTTGACGTTTGACATGGCTACTGTACTATTATTTTAAAGTTATGCATTGCTGTTTTGGATCAACTGCAGTGGATCATAATACCTGACAATTCTCAGGTGAGAACTGGTGTTATTTCCAGCCAGAGACCTTTTTTTTGTTGTTTTCCTAGCACTGTAATGTATGTGGATACTCCAGGTCAGTGCTACTTATTTGTATGCCAAAAGGGAAGGTACATTTGTTTACAGTTTACGCAGATACATTGGAATTATTCATGCTTGCATATTTCAACCACTGGCACATTCATATTCCCATGCAGACAGAGGCAGGATAAATGCCCTGCACAAGGGTATAATAGCACTAGGGTAAGTAGATTAGCTCAAACTGATGACCTTCCTGATACTGCTGCAAAAATACAACTGTGTTGAATGTTCCAAAGATGAACATTCCCTAGATTGCTGACTAGATGGTTTTCTTTTTTTATGATATTATAAATACAACAATATTTGCTATAGTGGACCAAACCAAATCAAATAGCTCTAAGCATATTAAGCATCAATCATTACGAAGTGTATAAACTTTAAACAAAGTCGCACAGTAGCTGGTCTGATTCATTGATCCTGTTGCGTTCCAACTAAGATGGTATAGTTTGGCATTTTTAATGAGAACACGCATAGTAAGACACGTATCGAAAACTTTGTGTGTTTGTGTCTGATCCAATTTCAAGTTATTTACTTGCATAATTTCTGACCCACTTTATATTAAGTGTCTTTACTACTAACATTTAAATCAACCATTTGACGCAATGCTCTTGTGTATTTACACGAACAGACTTCCATGCAACTGGTTGTAATTAATTTGTTAATACATCTGTAATTACACTTTTGACCTCAACGTACCCCTCAAATGTCAAGTGAAATTATTTATATAGTGCTTTATACAACACAACTTGCCCTTAAATCTACCCATACCACTTAACCTGTCCCTAACCTTAACCACATCCCACCTCACATACATTGTACATAGTCTTTATGTACTGTATATAAAGACGGCAAATATAAAGAGGAACCAAAATTTCCACTATATCAGAAGTGTTGTTTTTCTTGTTTGAGTACGTTTTTAACTCCTCCATTAAGTGTTCTATACACACCGACTAAAATTGTGTCCAACAGCAACACACCTGTGAATCAACTTATGTTTTATAAACCTCACAGGCAACTTTCGCAGGTCTTAAAAACACCCAGCATCATTGTAAAACACAGCGGGAGGATTAGAGAAGAGGGAGAAAAAAAAAACACAAGCGTGACTGTGTGTGAGAGCTGAAAATGTGAAATAGTGCTCAAGGACTTTGTCCTTCGCCGTCATTAAGGATTTTGCATGGACTCGCGGGTTGTTTAAAACCATGTGCTCGGTGATGTCAGAGCCTGAACGGGTTTGTCAGTGACAGAAACCGAATCTGCTATGATTGCTGTCACACACCGGGACAAAGGGTCAGCTGTACCTTCAGTCTCTCTAATGATGCTCACAAATAGCTACTCCTCATCCCATATCACAGAGATGAACCAATGCAGACCTGCCACTGTCATCAAGAGGACAGGTAGAAGCTGGAGGCTTTCTAACATTCCAGTAGGACACAAAAGTTGAGAGAGTAAAATAGGCCAAACTTGGAGTCCAGGTTCCCTGTTAAAAGAAAATTGACCGATTATGCAAAACATAAACAATTATAAGGTGAGGAAAATAATACAAGTGACAGCATTAATACAGCCTTTTTTAGTTTATTTTGGCAGTTTGTGACACATAAGTGTTTCCCACAAATACATTTGGTTTACAACAGCAAGACTAGCCAACAAAGTTTCTTTGACATAAAATGGGCCTTTGATTTCAATAAAGTTCATCTGGCTTCTGTGTGTTTGTAATACCAGCTTCGGTTTTTACAGCTAATTACAGCTAAAATAATTTTGTTACCAAACGTGATTCTAAAATGGCTTTAGTAGTAAAAACTATTCAATATTTCCAACTGAAAATCCTCTTTTGTAAACAGTTTTGAATGTGAAATATGTCTCTGTGATCGCATTAGGCTGTGAATCAGAGAAAACAGAGGCACAGCAGAAGGCAGGCAGTGAACGAGAAGAGAGGAAAGAGGAACAGAAGATAAAAAGTCAATTAAAAAAAAGGCATTAGTCCTATAAAACACTCAGGCGGCTGTATCTTCCGGTCTCAGTGGCCCATCAGTGGAAGTCTGGCTTTTCTGGGAATGTGCAACCCGCGTGGCGAATAATGACGTTAGCAGCGTAGTGTCCAGCGCGGATGCACTGCTCAAAGGTCTTATCCTGTACCAGCTGAGACAGGAAACCTGCACACACATGCAAACAGACATCGACAAAAAAGAAAAAAAAGACGACAAATCAGATCTGCCACTTGCAAAATACTGGACAGACAGAAAGCATGTGCAAACATATGTTTAATGAACGCACACATGCACACACATCCGAGTGTGTAAACACACATAAACATATGCCGGCGAATGTTAGCTCAGAAAATCTAGCCGGGTATCGATTTTGCTGCATGTACTTTCTTTTAAAAAATTAAGGAAATCAGGCTTAAGGGGGAAAGGTGATGCAAAAGGCCCCCTTTAGTGATGTGTGATACAGAAATCCTCCAGCTGCCCCCGGGCTCTGAACCCTCCCACCTAGATCTCTGCTCTCTGCAGCAGCGCATTGAAAAACAGCTGGCAAATTCATTTTCCAACACGGCAGAGCGCTGGCCTCCAACCTCTTGTTGGAACGGATAAAGGAGTTAAAAAAATCAATACGACGTTTGAGCAAACATGCTCACAGCTCTATTAGTCGCAAGGTTGTCCTGGAAAAGCTACAGGAAGACATGTTAGCAAATCAGGCTTGTGGCCTTTGAAAAGCAGAGGGCCGCGGAAGAAGCGTCATATGAAGATAAATTACACGGACCCGAAAGACCCGTGCGAGCGCAGTGATCAACATCGATATTTCTGTTTTTCATGGAGAGCCAAACAGTGTTGCGCTTTACGCTTTTGATGGATGGCTTCACAGTTCAGATTGGAGACGCAACAGCTATCTGAGCGCACGGTTATTAGCGAAACCCGCAGATTAAAGATAACGGCTGTGGGGAGTCTGGAAACTCCACTAATCCATCATGAAAGTGATCAATTTCCCTGTAACTGTGTTATCTGAGGTTAAATAGTACAATAGTGCATTGTGACTACACTAAGCCAAATGAATGAAGTATAACTACAATTCATCTGCAAATTGTCATTCCAGAGCAGCTGCGCAAGAAATAAATAAGCGTTGCGTGTCAGAGCTCTTGCATCATGGTCCGGTTTCCCAGAGGTTACAGATCAAACCTAATCCTGGATTAAATTGTCCTGTCAATAGTGATTTTCCATCAAACATACTTTCGTCCAGGACACCTGTTTCAACAATGCAATCCATTTGTGTGCTGACTGAGAGTTCCTCCTCCTGTGATTTATGCATTAATTAATCTATTAGGTTATTACACTTTGTGTTCGAGAGAAACTAAAATATTTGCAAGAATGTTTGAATATTTATAGCGACCTTTCCTTTGACCATACTTGCGTTAAAAAACAATCTGTGTCAATATTTCAGTTCATTTGCACGCTGTCTGGAGTTTTTTTCTTTGACGCATTAACAATCAGGTTAATTAGTTTAATAGGTTATCAGTGTTTTAGAGAGGCTTAATCCATTAAAATAATGTTTGAATATTTGTATGAAAATGTATTTTATGCCAACAATAATCCATAATTATTATAATTCAATCAATTTGTACCAGAATTCTTCTATAAGTTAATTAATTAATTAATTATTGGGTTAATTAGTCTATTAGATTAGGCTATGAATATTTATTTTAATTTTAACTTAATAATAATAATAACAACAATATTACTATAGAATGATTTGAACACAAGATGTTGTTTAGAAAAATCTCAATTAAGTCCATACGTTTTTGTTTTTTTTTAAGATTTATTTTTTGCCATTCTTTAGCCGTTATTGTGATAGGACAGATCAGTATTGACAGGAAGTGGGAGAGAGAAAGGGAGCAGGAACGGGAAAGGTCCTCGAGTCGGGATTGCAACGGCACAGTATGTCAGCGCACTGCCCACAAGGCTATTGGCGCCGGCATCAAAAAGAAAAGTTATACAGGTTTTGAAACAACATAAGGGTGAGTAGATGAGAAAATTTTAAATTTTTTAGGTGAACTCTTATTGAAGTTATTAAAGATATACTTAATAAAGTATTAAAGGGATAGTTCACCCAAAAATGAAAAATTGATGTTTATTTACTTACCCCCAGGGCATCCAAGATGTAGGTG
>JAUMHQ010000070.1:11153244-11169164 GCA_032361165.1 Enteromius paludinosus
ACAGGTGATAAGGATCGAAGCTCACACGTACTGTAGTTTAGAAAACTAGTCCCGTCTGAATAAGACTACAGTGTAATCCGGCTATACATCCGCGCTAAAGGTGAAAGTCACTGTATAGACTCCAACCCAACTTTGTCAATAGATTAACGGTGATATTTTTTTTATCGCGCGATAAGAGTCTCGGGTTAACGCTGATAACGGCCCACCACTAGTTTTTGTTAAAGGTAAATAAAAAGTAAATAAGTTTTTTATTTATATACATTTTTTAAAATTGTGTATATTTGATTACTGATTACATAGTAGTCACACAATAGCAATATATAATTCACAATTTATTGATTCTCCCCAATCCCCTTTTGATATTTTGAATGTACCTTCCTATAAGAGCCTACTGCTTACAGTATATACACACAGAAAGCCTTTGAGTATTTTTTTTCCCCCAAATATATTTACTTGAATTCCCCCTGAGTATTTAAAATAAATATTTTAATTATTTAGTATCACATTTGCTGTCTGCACTTCTACATTCAATGTAACATGACATGCAGGTAAGGAAATATACATTTTCTTTTAAATATTATGTTTTTTAGAATGCATTTTTAATTATTAGCTCTTACATTAAACTCAAAAATCCCCTGCAGTTCCTTTACAAACCCAGTTTGGAGAACCTTAATGTTACAACAAAAATGGATGATATTGTCTTACTCTTTGTATTTTTTTAAGTATGGTACAAGACTGAACTATTTAAATCAATGTGATAAAAAGTATTATAAAGTTAATGAAGTTGTCTGATTATATCACTTACTGTGTAACACTGAGTCCTAACTATACGCAACTAGTGATAAAAGGTATTTTTTGTCCTAATTTAATGCAATGGCGACCCACAAACTGTTTACTTTTGAAACGATGTCGCAGCTGGAACAACAACTATATGAGATTATTTAAAGATAAATGTGTCCAATGTGAGTTTGAATAATATTTCAATATGTAAATGTTTTAATATTATATATATATTATATATATATATAAATAAAAAATAAAAAAGTGATTTATTAACAAAAAAAATAAATAAATACTGGCCACTATCAGTTCAATATATACCATAATGCCAATAACCTATGATTGCCATTGTCCATAAATACATGTTCATATCACAATTAGAATTTATTTACATTTTATTTTACGCAAGTTATGTGATATTTATAAGCCATCCAAAAACAGTTTGTCAAGTGTTTTATACTCCCAAAGAGGCAATCTAAAGACATGATGTGATTTTTCTCTTGCTTGCATAGCACGGCCTAAGAGAGCCATTTGAGCCTAGTGTGATGGCTGCTCTCCAGCCTTTGTTCCAGAAGGACAGGAGTAAAAAAAACAAAACATGCTTGCATCTGATGAAGTGGAAAACAAAGGTCTTGTCTGGACTCTTCTTACCGAGAAACAAGAGAGGCTCCTCAGTTCATTGTGTGAATGAATACAGACCTGGTAAGGAAACACCTTCACGTTTAAACCTGAAACCATATACTGGGCCTGTTCCTGCGATACAGTTCTTCTTGCACTGAGAGAATAATTCAGAGATACAGTGCAGGTGAGATAAAGGGGGATAGGAGGACAAGGAGAGGGAGAAAATAGAAAATAGAGAGAGAAACACAATAGAGAGAGTGTGTGAATGAGAGAAAGGTGCACTGCTACAGGAGCGCTGGCTTTTACTAACGCTCAGAGCACTCCATTAAAACAGATGAGGCTTTTGTAGCTGAGAGTGGAGAGAAGTGACCTTCATGTGTTTAGTGTGACTGTGTCAGCTATTACACCGTTCACACACAGGAATCTGAGAGGCTTGTTCTGCCACCAGTCATTTGGGCATACATAACACTACTGCCACTGACTACAGATGACGACATCTTCACCTATCTGGGATACAGTACAGAGATGAAAACAAACCTGTAATATAAAAAAATAAGATATGAGATACAACTTCTGCCCTTCAAAAAAAAAAATCAGGTGGGTTTATCGGGGGCAAGAAACTAAAACAGAAAAATAATAAAAATATAAAATAAATAAATGTCAGGAAAAATGTACAATTATTGACATTTTTTCTAATTTCACATTAAAAAATCTATATATTTTTTTTACATTATACTATATACTATTCAGTATTTACATTTTAAAATATAAAAATACAATATACAAAAAATAAATACTTTATTACTGTTTACAGTGTGCTAAAATTACACTATGAAACATTTCATACAAACAGTAAAACACAAATATGTATGTATATATGTATATGTGTATTACAAATTAGTTGCATTAGTTAGAATTTAATAATTATAACAAATAATCATTAATTGATACACATACATACATAAATAACTGATTATTAAAGGACAAACAATCACTTAATGGTGCAAAAAACACCTATATATATATATATATATATATATATATAATTTAGCTGTAACCAACCTGACTTGGTAAAAAAAAACAAACACTAAATGCCTTTGAGAGCAAACATTATGGTGGTTATACTGGCTCAGGTCCAACAGCATCCTGGGTAGCTTTAGATGCTGTCTGTGCAGAGGTAATGGACCATCCGTGTGTACGTCTCTCAGCATTACCCCCGTCATTAGCACACCTCGCTATGATGTGCGAGCATCGTTGGGGAGAATCAGCCCACTGCATTATTGGAACTTTAATGTTGGTGTGTTTGAAGTTGGAGAGAAGGCCAGAGGGAAGCTGCTTTAATGGATGTGCCGCTCTCTTTCCTCCCTGAACCCGACTCCACCAGCGCTGCCACTTCATAGCTCTCTGAGGAGGAACTTGCACGAGAGCAGAGTGCCAGAGCCTGCCATACTACCATCCTCCTGCTTTCAAAAGTTTCGCAATTGCTTTTTATTCAGATGGATGTCCAGACACACACTCAACACGAAAGGTCAGCTGTCACTCGAAATAGCCTAAACGCGCAGTGTATCATTTATGAATTACCGCTGTCACATGGAAATGCATGTATCCAGACGAGTCCATTCGGCAGCAGACAACACGGGCCCTCTACTCGCAAGACATCTGCTCCAGTTTATTAAAGCCCTTCAAAGGGCCGTGTTTAGCATTCTCTATTAAATCTGCATGCTAAACAGCCCTCTCAAGCCCATGTGCTCGGAGAAAGGGAAGCCTGCTGCTGGCTCGGTGCAGGCCAGCTTGAACTTCCCCGTACCAGAGCGAGCCCTTGAGATGAGAATCTTCACCCTTTCACATGTCATACGCAGGTTTTATCTCTGTTAGAGTCCTGCGTGAAGGATCAATACATGGCCTGCTTGGAACAGATTGCACTGACCTGACACCTGGCTATCACAGCAGCCATCTTAAATGGGTAACACACTGCTGCCTCACTTCCCTGGACGGAATGCATGATTGTCCTCCACCAAAAGGAACAGTGGTGTGACTGGAGTTTGATTTGATCAAAAATTTGAATCCAAGATATTTTTTATCTGTGTTACCATTTAATCTATTTTTCATTTTATATTTCATTCTAAACCTGTATGACTTTCTAGGAAGATATTTAGAAAAATAGTTTTTTTGCACGTACAATGGAAGTAATGGTTACCAAAAATCTTTGGTCCATCTTCAAAATCCTTTCTCTTTTTTTGTGTTTCGCAAAAGGCAGGCATACAAATTGTTAAACATTGAATTTTTGGGTGAGATATCCAGTCCAAGACAAAAATCTATATTTAAAAAAATGCTTGTGTATTTCAAATGTCAAGAATTATTTATTCATAAATATAATTCCTTTTCTACATTATACAACATGAACAAACCATGCCTTGTGATTAAAAAAAATCAAATATTTAAAGAGACAAACAGCCAAAGGGGTCTACAATGTTCCTCTTTTAGAATTTCCCGTTTTATTTTGGCTTGCTGGTTGTGCCACACGTTTTCAATTCTGAACAACAGTATTTTAACATCTGCTTCACTGACTATTCCAAAAATACACAAAATAATAAGAATTTAAGTTATTTTGAAAACATTTATTTTTCTCTTTTTAATGTTAAAACGATACCTTTGAACAAAAACTTATGAAAAAATGAAGAGCTATATTGTGCATCACTGTAGGAATTACTTTTAATGATAATGTTTTTGCCTGAAGGATCTGGCAAAAAAAAATTTATGCCATTGAAACAAAAACCAGAAGAAGTTTTATTCAGTGTCTCAATTACATCAATTCAACATTAGATAAATCTATTTTAATAGGAAGACTGAAGGATTGAGCATACCAAAGGGATTGGAAGATGTTTGATGTTTGCTGCTCATCTAACTACTACTGCAGTCCTCACAGTCCACATCACATCTGGTTCCTTTTTGCTTGTCTTAAGAAACATGTTCTACAGGGCCTTATCTAATATTGCTGCTCAGTCTAATGGCAGGCAGCCTGTGACATGAAAGCTCAACAGCTGCCAGCTCTTTTCAAATGCGGTATTTCTTTTTCGATTTCTTCCTGGGCCCCATCAAACGTGTCTTTATCCGACTGCGACGCCAAAAGGAAAAGCCTGCGCTTGATTAAAGAATAATTTTATTATAATGAACACAGAGACAACCATAACAAACATCCAGAGACCGTCAGAGCGAGCGGGCCAAAGTTTCACATCGTGATGGACTTAATCTGTGCGTTTATTTCATGTTAAGAGTCCCATTTAAAATAAACACAGGTAATTGCATCGATTAGCCAAATCTCACTGCGGAACCGCATGTCAGGAGAGGATGATGTTTAGAAATGTAATAATAAATTGAATCCCAACCGATTCTCAGCGGACAGGTACAGGTGAATACAAGTCAAGATACGTTTCAAAAACCAGACGACTTAACCGCCGTCCTCTAGAGAGAGCAAGGCTATTATATTTATCATCAATAGCTGTGGGAGGGAAAGGGGAGGTCAGTTTTCTGGCGGGCCGACATAGCCTTCAACTATAAAAATGACTGTGTAAAGAAATTAGACACTAGAAAAATAAGTAATCAGCAATTTAGCAATAATGCCCATAAATAAATAATCAGCACCTCCATTAGCCTGACATGTATCCGAGACGCAGTGCGTGACGCGACTACCGGATCGCCCGAGCACTCGCAGACGGCCAGTCCATTAAAGAGAGCCATCCGTCCTCACGCACTTCCCGCCGCCACTTCAGCAGGAGTGTGTTATTCTGTGAGCCGAGGGGCGGCAGGCCCAGAGCGCTCATTTGTTGCACCACAAGACAGGTCGTAATTACACTCACCCAGTGCAAAGGCGATAGCGAGAGTCCCGAACCTGACACATTAACCCTATGAGGAGGTTAACCGTGATGGACATCAGAGAGCTAAAAGGGAACCGCTGGGTTTTACATAATTAGAGTCGCAGGATCCCTCAGAAGCCCAAGAGATCAAAACTTTAAGCTGTCGAGTTCACACAACGTGCCGAGTACTTAGTGTTCAGAGAGCGAATTTATCTGGGATTTAGCACGGACCAAAAAAAAGAAAAAGAAAAAAGTTTGAGTCAAAAGCCTTGAGGTGCCAGTGTAATAATTCATCACCTCGATCCAATAACAAAACATCTACTGTAGTGAGAGAGAAGACTCTCTAGATAAGGTGTTATATGTGCACCAGCATGTTTTTGTTTGTTTTGCCTTTATTGTTAAAATGTCAGTTTGACAGACTTCAAGATGGGGAGAGGAATGCGCTAGTGCTAAGAAAGATTAGGAGGGAAAACAAAGTAAACATCTTTCCGTGACTTTTTCAGACACGGAGACATTTTTCATGGTGCGACTCCACATGGGAGTGAGTGCATGAGGCAGATTATTTAGCACACAATTAAGAGCTGCTAAAATATGGCAACAGCTCGCCTCCTCGTGCTATCCTGGTATAATTAGATTTTCACCTGCTGTTGAGATACTGAAAAAAAACCCCGCTTGATTCGTTGGACAAGACAAAGAGGCACCTGACGCGCCGGCTCCGGATCCATCTCGCTCCCCAGCATGCCGGGAGTTTGCAAGGTAAATTGAAAATGCTGCTGAAAGCTCGCCTGGATGAGTTGCACAGTCTGCTTAACACATTTGTATAGGGACAGATGCTACTTTGGAACAATATTGCCATCAACATATTTTTGTTTAAAAAAAAAAACAAGCAGATGAATGTAAACAGCTAATATGAAACCAACGTGGTTTTGACAAGTGTGGGATGTCTTTATACTGTTAAAGGGATTGTTTGCTCAAAAATGACAATTCTGTCATCAATTACTCGACATCATGTTGTTCCAAACCCATAAGGTTTTCTTTCACATTCATTAAAACAAATTAAGATTCTTTGGTCACGCTTGATATTTGGTAGCCTTAACTACTATGTACTTACATTAAAAAATAAGTACAATGTATTCGTTTAATGTATTGTATGTTAAAGACAGGTTTGGTGGTATGGGTAGGTAAAAAGGTGGGTTAAGGTGTAATTATGTAATAACAGCAATTACAGATGTAATTACATATAGGTATACAAGTACACAGTAAAATGAGCAAAAGTGTACCAAGCGTGAGAAAATAACTACACACTTTTCATTTTTGGGAGAACTATCCCTTTAAATCAACAGTTGCTGTGATTTCATCTAGTCATTGTTTAACATTGTTTCAGTGAATTGCTAACTATTAGGGTTACAGCCAAAGAAGCTGAAGCAGCCAAGAGTAATAATCACAGAGCACAAAAACTACTCTTAATTTACGGCACAATGCCAAGAGGAGGTAATATGTTATTGTCTACTGCAAATTTACGCCGTCGAACGCCGGGATGCCAGAAGACGTGGAATTGCGAGCCAAGAACACAGTCTGGCCTCGTCTTGCTTTAAGTGGATACATATTCTACACCAGTCTCAGTCTTTCCGAGGAACCGTCGGGCTTATTAATCCTCCACACGCTCTTCGGGCTTGTCAAATCCCATTCGAACGCCACAGGAAACAAATGTGTAAACACATCCAACGTAGTGTGAAGGCTGTCAAACTCGATGCCTGCCCTCGCGTAGAGACGTAGGCTAAAAGTGAAATATAAGCCGCATTCGAAGGCGTTTTTTCGATTGCGACGTGCCACGCAGCGTAACCGGCTCTCGCGCCCTCAGAAACATAAGAGCGCATGCAAAAGTGGGCCATTAATGATTAATGGCTGTTTAAATAATCATCTGACGGCAACTGTGGAGAGAGTCCCTGATGAAAACATCAACAGCAGTGCCTCTTGTCAATGCCTAACGATGAGACTAAATGTGGGCAGGGTGTTTGATAGCAACATCAGTCATTCATAAAGGGAAAAGCAGGCCAGAGACGCAGCATGGCAACACAGGCAACGGTCAGCGGCGGACATAACCTTCTATTCTACCGCGAAGGAACAAGGATCGTCACTATTTTCAGCCCAGTCCTCATGCTATTGTGTAAAATAACTCTAAAGGTCATAAATAAATCTGGGTCAAGCGCCTTAAATGGGAACAGCGGGGTTTGTGAAGTGAGCCGAGGTCCGCTGTGAGTTAGTGTGTGTTGATGGACCTCAAATCTCAGCCAGCCTGACATCTATTATGTAAACATTAGCAGCCGCCCAACGCGAGGGCCGGCTACTCACATGATGTGCGCTATAAACCAAAATCACATAGCGGGCAGGACACTTCCAAACACTGCGCCGAGGTCACATCAGGCGAACGCCATTTTTTTTAAACAGAGAAAATGAGAAGCTCGGTGGAGCTATGTTTGACGCCAGAACAACTCATGATCTCGCTGCATTTTAAAGAGCATAAACAGATTACATGTTGATTTGATTATAGCCTGTCGCTCCTCCATTGATATTTTCCATTTACGGATTTTTGTATACATACACACACCACCGTAAACATGACACAGATCGGATCCACAGTTCAGAGCCGCAGACGTTGTGTGTACATACAGTCAATTGAGTAAATTGCCTTGCTTAAAAATAACTGTGAAGAATGAAAGAGCCAACTTGATGCCCCACACATTCGTGGTGGGTGGCACAACTCCACCGGCTTCTCTTCTCTCTCAACTACAAAGGTTTCATCAGGACACTCAGGCAATTATCCTTTCAAAGACAAGACAGATCGGCTCATAGAGCATGTAATTATGCAACAAGTCCTCTCCTGTCCTCCCAGCTTGGGCGTTTTGGAACGCAATGAAACGCCTGTAACGTTATCATAACATGCAATGCTACTTTTCAATTAGAAATCATTTGGTAGCCAAACACTTGTCTAACACTGTAATATGGCATTTCATAAAATAATCTTTTTCATAAATCTACCTGAATAAAGTCATTACCAGGGACCAGACTTAATCTGAAGATTTTTTGGTATTGACTTTTTTTTTTTTAGATCGAAGTCTGCGGGATGGATGCGAATATGGTAATGTGTGTTAAACTAATGGTATTAGACGCTTATTGGCATCTGAAGGCATAATTAATAAGCCAAAATGTTTAATAAACTAACATGCGAGGGGTGGAGGGTGTGGAGAACTCTGAATGATTGGCAGGGTAGTCAACTCAGGGGATAACTGTGAATTTTATGATGTTATTACGGAAGTCTACTAAAGGCAACCACACTTTAGCCTGGGGCTTTCAAACAGGGACGCAGGGACCCCCAAAGGGGCAAGGGAGTGAGGAAAATCTAAAAAAAAAAAAAAAAAAAAAAAAAAAAAATTTAAATGTGTAATTAAGGCTATCAAAATGAAATAGTATGACATAAATGTAAATTTAGTGGTAATAGTAATATTAATTAAATAACATTTTAATACAATAACGTTTGTTAATTTCAACATAAGTGGATGCTATTCCCATTTCATTCTGCCTTCAAAAAAATCATAAAAGATATTTCATATACTTTATACATATTTAAAACATAGGCTTTGACAACTACACTTTTGTTCATTGATTTGTGGTCAATAAAATATTATTTTAAAAAGTCTCTTAACATAGGTTGCATTTATTGCATAAAAATACCGTAAAAACAATGATACCGTTAACATTTAAAAAAACAATTTTTTCCTGTAATGCAAAGCTGAAAGGAATGGAAATCTTAATAAACTTAATTAATCCTTGCTGAATAAAAGTATTATATATTTTTTAAAGGTAGCATAATTTACTATAGTGTTATGAATATATCTCCAATTAAATTAATCAATTAAAAATAATATTAATGGGGCAAAAAATGTATTTGCTTTATAACATTTCGTTCCAATTCTGTAGAAATCTGCAAGGCGCAGATCCTGTGTAGGCCTGACTATCACATACAGGATTATATTTTTTAGCGTCTCATATTAAAAAAACCTTTGCTAAAAGACTAACAAAAGAACCCGGCTGCATCCGTTTATTAAATGATCCAATTGGATGATGTCACAGCGCTTCCTCTTTAAAAATATGATCATTTTAACTTACATTATGTAAATGTCACCCTCTATCCCTACAAGAAAATGAGAGTGTAATAACATATCCAACAGCTCAGAGGATATTGGTGCTTTTTAAAAAGAGACGGTACATACTAATGTATTTGGCTCCTCGGAGCAGCTGCGGGGCGGGCGGCTCCTAATTACTCCTCTAAAAAATTCTCCTGAAAGTCAACAGAACATAATCGATGGAGAGGATTATATTAGCAAGGCCTTGGACCTTAGCCAATAAGAAAGGCATGCTGCTCCCTGTCTCATCAGCCGCCAATGATTGAGCGAGCTAATGGAAAGACACACAGCTAAAGTGACACATTTGTGCAATGGGGGGAAAAAAAAGGATCAGTCATTGATCTGCCAAGGCCATGGTAATTAGAGTGGTGGCCAAGGCGAGAGACTGTTTGCCCTTAGAAACAGCAGACAAGCAGCTCTGGTATACATCACCCTTGAGACCAGACACTGAAGGGGGAGAGAGAGAGAGAGAGAGAACACTTGTGTCAGATAGCAAATCAGCCCTCGTCACCTTCCAGCGCAGCATCACGAGAGGAAGCTGAAGAAAAAGCTGGGGAGCTGGGGAGGTCACTGGAAAACAAATGTTTGATACAGTCTTTCTGTGATATCAATTATTCATCACGCAAGGTTAAGCTACCAGGGTCGGAATGGTTTTTAATGGTACAGCTAATGTACACACATGTGAAGTTAAATGCAAACATTAGCTAACTGCATTTTATACTAGAAGATGTGTAAGGAAACATGAACGGTCAAGACGGTCATAAAAAACTGAAAGGATTAAGGACTAATCTCATTCTAAAAGGGTTTATTTGACATTATACAACACTTTCCCGTTCTCAAATCGGATCAAATTCTCACAGCCAGTGTCATGGCGGACGCCCATAGCTTTTAAAATAATACTGTTTGTGGTTTGAAAATGTACTTGTTTAGACTTCACTTATGATGTGTGCTAGTAAAGTGTTAGTAGTGTCCTTACACAATCTAACGTGTGTTTAAACTGAACTAGAAATTAGGTGCTGGGCGTCTGGCCAAAGGAGAACTGGACCCAACTAAGCCTGGTTCTCACAAGGTTTTTTTTCCCCATTCTCTAATGGATGAGGTTTTGGTTCCTTGCCGCTGTCGCCTCGGGCTTGCTTAGCTGGGGACACCTGATTTCCAGTGATTACCGTCGTCTTGACTACAGAGACCGTCTCTGCATTTGATAAATAAAGTTTAACTCCCGTCATTATACATTACCATCATTCTGTTCTTCTGTTTGATAATGTTCAGTGCTTTGCTACAATCTGTATTGTTAAAAGTGATTTGACTTGACTTAAAGATAAAGTCTACTTATAATAAAGTTTATTGCTCATTATGCAAAAACATCTGGCCACAGAAAGCAATGACCGACCAATCAGAATCAAGTATTCCAGAGAGATTAATTTTGCTCAGACAATCATCAAGAGCCATTTAAATGAGAATTTTCTACATCAAAAAGTCTACGTTATGTCAAGCTAACTTCATATAAGGCTAGTTTACTGCTTACGTACCGAGTCAACACTGTGCTTCTAATAAAAATGTTTGTTTCCTTTCATCAGGCTCATAATGATTTAGGTCCTCTGTTGGAATATCTAAAGGCAACCAATGCCACTGTTTATTCCCTACAATCAGAGAGCATTAGAACGGAAAATATTTTACACAGGAGAAAAACAAACATCTTGGTGGAGATCCAGGCTTTAAATACTCTAGTCTATACACTTACCCTTACTGAACACTAACAATTATTCTTCTAGTTTAACTGGTGCATTTGTAATTATGAAACAAGCTAAACCACATAATGCCCTGATTGTCCCTTCATGCAAATACCGATTCTACGAAACAAAATTTGTTATGAATAATAAGGGTAGCCAAAACTAATTTAGAAACTATAACTCCCAAAGCTATAATAAAAATGAAGTACATTTTCTCATTACCATAAGATATTTAGTTTGAATCTGCAATATATATATCTATCAAAGTTACTGCAATAGCAGCAAAGTTTTCTACTTTTTTTGGCATCTGTTGAGACTTCCTACACAGCTCTTTATCACATTCAAAAGGGCCGCACAGGTTTTGTGGCCAAACATACAGTGACGCGTACAGAAACATATCCCATGTTGAAGCATACAAATGAACAGAATGAAAAATGAAGGGAAAAAATTTTATATGATTAAATTTGCTTATGCGGACAGAAAAATGTATAAATGCGTAAAAACCCTGTGCTCAAGGGCCTCTTATATGCCAGGAAATACGAAACAGCTTGTAGTTGTAGCATATAGGCGTGTGATATGATGGAAGCTGGTATAAGAAGCCCTTCTGCATGACTTTAAGGCTTGATGCCACAGCGCCACATGGACTGATAAATATGCTGTCTGTTTTAGACTCTGCTTGTTTAGTTGGGGGGAGTTTAGGCTGGAAGAAGCTCATCCATACTGCACATTACACACACACAGAGAGAGAGAGAGAGAGAGAGAGCGAGCGAGAGAGAGAGAGAGAGAGAGAGGGGACCTATGGAGTCATTCTGTCTGTAATTGCATGGCTAAATGCTCCCCTCGCTTCCTGCCCTCCCCCTCGGCGGCATCTCCCTGCCCGCACCAAGAAACTGCAATTGGCATAAGCCACTTAAGGCAATCTGTGCTGAGCGAACTACAAAACCCTGAGAGGGCTTAAATTTACTGAAGCCTTGAGAGACGTGAAGGAGGGAGAGGAAAAAAAAAACGGTGGTGCTCCTTATTTAGCAACTGACAATCCAATTCTACAGCTGGGAAATTTAACTTCCATCTATTGCATTTTAATCCCTTGGAAGCATATCAGAAAACGTAATGAAACAATTTATTGATTTCTTCATTTGAATCAGTGAATGGGTGTTCAAATGACTGCGCTGGGAATAATATCTTATGAGTTAGACTATGCATTTCTCTCATGCTTCAAACCTGCTAGAATCGTTATCTGTTATTAATTAAATAATCATAATGAACACCAATAATTCAAGCAGTTACCTTTTTAACCCCCTCCCTCTCCTTTCAGTAAAATTGTACTAAAATACATTACACTATATTTAACATATATATATATAAAATAGACAATAATCACAAAATTATCTAAATGTATAACAATAAAATGTAATATAAATATATATATATATATACATACATACATTTTATTTTATTTTATGAGTATAACATTAATATTACTAATTATATTAAACTAAACCGTAATTACACTTTGTTACATTAGTAGTAGTGGGATATACACACAAAATAAAATTATTTTATATATTATCATCTATATATGGTTAATGTATATAATTATAATGGAGTACATTTATTTTAATTATTAAGCTATTTTTCTATGAACAACACTCTTAAAAGATGGTCATTTTGAAGGCAGAGCACATCATTTAATGTAGGATTATGAGGACGAACCTTTTTCTTGAAATAATTGATAAATCATTTACAATACACCCGCAGAAGTGCATTAATGACGTAAACATTGTCAATTTGATTTCATGTTGACTTGAATGTCTTGCTATCAGGATGTGATCTGATGGCTGCTTTTAACAAATTTCTGCCCACTTCAATGTATGATTACTGAAAACATAATAGAGCGGCTGCCGACAGCCACACAGAGACATTGTCTTCATAATCATAATCAATGAAAGTGAGGCAGATAGAGAGCACCCCTAAGGACTGGTTACCGGACACAGGATTGATTATTGCTGAGGAAGTCAGGTGTACGCTGACAGGAAGCATGTCTTAATGAAGGAAAAACTCTCTGCCACTGTGTGCATTATTTAGTCCTGTAATAAAGCACTCAATGAAACTTCAAAGCAACCAATTCATTTTTAGCTTCGCTGGGAGACCGAAGGGGAGAGAGTGATCACGGGGCTCACTGAGAGAGACAGATGGATGGAAGGAGGGAGGGAGGGAGGTTAGGACAGAGAGAAATAAGGACGAACAGCAGAGGAAAGTGAGATGGAATCTAAGGAAAAATAGGGGTAAAAGAGGACAGGCTGAAGTCAAAATCAGGTACATGCTGAGATGTAAATGAAAGATGAAAAGCAGGAAAGAGCAAGAAAATGTGGAAAAAATACAGAAGTCGGAAACTTACAGGGATAGTTCACTCAATATTCTGCAATCATTTATTCAATGCCATTCTAAAACTGTATGACTTTTCTCACGTGGAAAGGGATTTTTTAAGAATATCACAGCCAATTATTTCCATATAATAAAAGCGAACAGTGAAAAGCTTCAAAATGAAAAAAAAGCACAAAAAATGTAGATGCCTATATAATTTGAGCTTTATATTTTATCACATTTAAAGACATATGCAGTACATATCTGCAATTTACATTAGAAATTAATACTCTTATTGAGCAAGTAAGAATTATTTTATTTTATTACATTGTTTTTTTTAAGTGGCACAAGATTAATCTTATAATATATATATATATATATATATATATTTGGATGCATGCGTGTGTGTGAATGTATGTATTTATTTAATATGTAAATCTATAAAAAAATATTCATTCTGAGTGTTCCACTAGAAAGAATGTGTTAAGGCTGACAAAACAACTTGGAAGAACATACTGATTATATTTTTCATTCTTGGACTTATCCCTTTAAGATCGAGATGTCCAAGAGTCTGTTTTGTAACTATGACAGCCTCCCATCTGAATAATAGTCACCCAGAGGATATTAGAAATGTCTTTATAATAAAGAGGACACTTAGTGCCACAGCTCTGACAGAGCCACCTGACTCTGTGCGTTAAACTGCAGTCTTCAGCCAGCCGTCTGGAGGAGTGAGAATTAAAAAAAAAAAATCCTGTCTGGAAAAAGGGAGAAAAAAAAAAAAAAAAAGTCTCGTCCTCTTCTGGCCCAGTAATGACTTTCAATGGGAATAAGAACACTTAAAAGAGGAATATTTCCTCTTGATTTTAACGTGCAGTCATACTGAAGCAGGCGGTGAGTTTTCTGGAGTGATAAGGGCTTAGCCAATGTAATCCTCACAGGCACTTGGCCTTATCTCTCCTGTGAGGAAAAGGGAAACTTTCTGCCTTTTTCAAAAGGCAACAGTGGTCCAACGAGAGGCTTCAACTGTATGGTTTTCTTCCTGCAGCTCAACAGAAAGACTTACAATAAAATCCACCCTCACAATGTCCAAATGCACTGGGAAAAATGAACACATCCTATGGTAAACAAAAAATTGCAAACATGTTGCATTGAATCCTTACATCTCCATTACTGCTTCACAGGGACAATGATGGCAGTGTTACAGCAGTGCACAAGAAACTTGACAGCGTGTTGATAAGGATCGATCAATCACCACCAATTCATCACGTCTGCTCGAGAAACTGTGAGGAACGGAGCGGCCGACAAGTTCTCCGAGTTGACAGACGGCTCCTTGACAATCCTTTATGTGGGGCAGCGGCTTCGCTCGGCTGACCTTTGGCATTAAATATTGAAACAAGTGCAGTGAACAAGGGAGGATATGGCTTACAGCTACACCCTTCAAAGTGACGCCACTACATGTGAAACCGAGAGGAGAGCGAATCATCTGTCAACAGTCACATCAGAAGGGCCTGTTACATGTCGAGCGTCTCTCCTCGACAAGCGCGTGTCACTCTGCCCTTACAGCACAAACATCTGTGTTCTCAATCGCATTGTGCCAATAACAGGGAAATACGTTGCATAACGCCATCGCGCTACCCAAATGATGTGCAAATCATATTTGTTCAAGACTCCCTATCTATGGCAAAAAAAAATCACATGGATCTGCTCTCCAACACAGACAGAGAAAAGAGAGATATGACACAGAGGAGAAATAAGTGAAATGTCACAAACATGTAATGCGCTGTATGCTTTTAGAAATGATAAACTATCTTGGTGACACTGTATTTTAGGGTCTTATTTGCATGCATATTACTAAAATATTAGACAGTAGTAATTAAGCACATATTAATGCCTTATTCTACATCCCTAATCCTAACCAATACCTGAACTTCACAACTACCTTTCTATTAACTATTAATAACCATAGTGAATGAGTTTTCCCTATTCTACCTTTTTATTTTTTATTTTTTTTTTACCTTTATTTTGCATTCAGTATCTGGTGCACTTTACCCTTCACTTTTAAAACTGCGGTGTTAAAATTTCACAACAAAAGATAAGAAGCATCAGAGGTTTAAGTACAGAACAAATAGATTCTCAATAAAAGGATACTCGGGATGTATCATCAAAATGTAATTAAAAATTTAGAATTCCAATGTTTGGGGGCAGTAAGATATAATCTGAACTTTCCTTTTATCAAATAATCCTGAAAAAATAAACAATAAAATGATAATAATTAGTGGTGGGCCGTTAACGCGAGACTCTTATCGCGCAATAAAAAAAATATCGGCGTTAATCTATAGACAAAGTTGGGTTGGAGTCTATACGGTGACTTTCACCTTTAGCGCGGA
>JAUMHQ010000070.1:11218436-11244818 GCA_032361165.1 Enteromius paludinosus
CAAAAACAGACTGTTTCATTCTAGGGTCAAATTCTAGGGTTGTAAATGGACCTGTAAAACCGTTTCTGGGCATTTTTGCCCCTTACCTAAGCTACATACCTTCTATGTACATATCAGAGAACGATTTAAAACATTCTCTCAATGCATTCTTTGGCACCTTTAATGCATATATAATGGATTTTAGTACTCTTATTGTAAACAATGCATGTATATTTGACTTTGTAATCCTTATAACTTCATCCATAACTTGTTTTTCCTCTTAAACTGAGCAAGCTACTGGATGAATGTTATTCAACTAAATAGCTATTTGAACAGTTTTATGTAACCTTTTTATCATCCGATAAGAACTAAAAGCATAGAATCCTGCCCATTTATAATCACATTACAGAAAATGTACTGTAATCAGCAAATCACACTGACTTATAATTCAGTAAATAATTCAATAAAGTTATCTTGGCAGCTCTAAAACATAACGCAAACATATTTCCCCTACTTCGAACATTGCACATAATGAGCTAAAAAAAGAGAATCAGGCAACAAGCCTGGACTGAGACCCCCGGACCCTTACAACTAAACAGAAGCTCTTGTGGGAGGCAAAGCAGGTACAGAAGTAGCTCCGTACAGCAAAGGCAATACATCAAAACAACGAGACAACACAGTAACACCTGTTCAGGGTGCACGCTACCATTTCTCTTTCTCACACACTTTCTTTTAAAGACAAATATAGTTGCAATTGCAGCTTGTCACAGGGTGACCTGCTTCCTCAGCAGACCTCCTGTAGGTCTCCAGAGATGCTCTGGCACTGATCTCAGCACAGCTGCACCTCACCAATCTCAGCCGCCAATCAAAATACGACCTTCCTTTTCTTTTCAAGAGCACGCCGGAGATGCTCCCGTGTTCACACACAACAGCAGCTATTGCTATGCTAATTCCTGTCTAATTTCTCACCCCCCTTCTCTCCCTCCTCCTGTCACTTAGACAAACAGAGGTCGTCAAACATCCCAGAAAGCATGGCAGGCTCTCCCCGAGCGGAATGCCGATTTTTATGAATTATGGAGAGCGCTGTAAAGCATACTGCCTTCACTTTAATTAGGTTTGAGTGTGGAGGGCCGTCTCTATGGGAAGTCTAGAAGCAGCATGTAAGACAACTCCTCCTCTGTACTGTAATATCCCTGGGCACGAGCGTCCAAGCTGCACTCTACGCCGGGTTGCCAACATCTACAAATCGAGTGAATGGCCAAGGGGAAGGCAATTAATTTGTCCGAATGTTGTTGTTTTTTTTCTAACAAGAAGATCTTCTCAAAAAGAAACATATTTCGGTATTAGTTTCAATGACATCTGCAACTAAACCTCGACTTCACAGATAAGCAATCTAAAGGCTAGTTGAACCCTGACCCAAGTAATTAATTAATAAATCATGTCAGCAATTAGAGAACACTATTAGCATCGTTCACAAGTCAAATTACTGCTAATCTGACTGGTATGTTAATGATGAGTCAGCGATGCAAGCAAGACGTACGAGCTGACAGGTAAATCAGCATGACGTTGGCTGTGTGTGTTTATTAGTGCAAGCTAACAAGGCATGAATTTAACAGCACCACTATACTATAAACCGGCCGAGACAGACAAGCTGGGTGATTATATATCAAAAAAATAAAAAAAAAGCTAACGGTTGGATTTTAAAAATCTAATTGGCAGTGGAAACTTAGCCTTTATTGCCTGGGATGATACCAATCAAAACAATGGCAGCACGGATCACTTCACAGGTTAATGGCATGCAGGAGCAACATTTCTATAAAACTTGCAATTACCTTGACAGTTTATGCTCTAAAGGAGCCTGAAGACTCTGGCAGTCATCTTGTTTGCTGCTGAATGCATTCAGGTTGGAAAAATAAACTTTTCAATGTCATATGGAAATAATATTATTTCTGGGATGAGATGTGGCTCGTAATCAGCAATATATAACTCTTTAACCAGCCTTAAAGGGATATTTTTTTTTTTTTTTTTTTTTAACATTTTGTTTGGACCCCGGAGTGAAAAATACAGTGAAAAATTCAAACTATAATTTGTGTTCCGCAGAACGATGATTTCAATTTCCACTACAATTACAGTATTCCTTTTAAGATTTGGAAAGTCCTAGCACAAATGAAAGACTTTAGGCAAGTAAAATGAGTTAAAGGAACTAAAATCAGATCTTTCCTAATGCTGAAAACAAATGTAACACGAAAAAAAAAAAACAATATCAGAGGTTGACACCAATTTACAACAAACGATGGCTTCTCAGGAGAGAGCACAGACAGCAAAAGCTGTAAATCGCTGTGCACAGGTGTGTGCAGTAATTCTTGGAGATGTGAGGCATGTGACAGTAGACAGGCGGACAGTGACGGCAGAACCGACATTGGACGCTCATCTGAAGAATTACAGCCCCGGCTGCATCCCAAAGCCATTACACAGCATGCTGTGAAGCGGTCACTCTCAACTCATGCCGAAAAAACACTGGGCAGGAAGTGCTTCACTTCAGGGATTCTGGTGTACATGGAGATTTCTGAACATTCCTGTGGCTTCAAGATCATTTTTCAAAGCAAGGATGGATAGTAGAGTTCGTCAGCCATTGGTGCCACTAAAAAGAGCCCCAGCCACTATGAGTAGCTAAGTCAACATTCAAAGCTGTATTTGTCACATGCACAGTACATCACCACAACAACTGTGGAACAAGGAAAAAGAAAAATGCTATTTCAAAACAAAATAAGACTTTGAAAGATCAGAAGAATATGCTATATATTTAAAAGGAAAAAAGAAGAATGTCATATACACCTAGGATGGCTTGGGAGTGAGTAAAATGGGTTGTAACTTTCTTTTTTGGGTGAAACATTTATGGCTATCAATGTTGAAAACAGCTGAGCTGCCTAATATTTTTGTAGAAACTGCAGTACAGCTTTAACAGGATTATTCGATAAACAGAAAGTTCAAAAGAATGGCATTTATTTGAAACGCAACTCTTTAGTAACTAGTCCTTTGAACAGTAGTTTTATACATGTATAGAGAGAGCGAGAAAGTGAAATAGAAACATGCTCTTTTTTTTTATCAGCATCTTTAATAAAATCTGAGTAGATAATTGTAAATGGATTTATCTATCCATCTAGAGAAGCAGACACTGTGACTCACACAATCTAAACATTCCTTTGAGCCTTCTCAAGCAAGGTCACAGACATTTGTATATAAAAGAACAGACTGAGTAATGTCACTAATGACGCAAACTAACAAAAAAAAAGAAAAAGGGAGAAAAAAAAAACTCTACAGATTTGCGATTTGTTTGGGCACACTTAATGACAAGCAGAAACTGATCTGTAACAATGCAGCAGTAAATTGCAGCCTCCAGCCAGTTCTTTTACAGAGAATATTATGGCGATTAAAAACAGACTGAAAAATCCATCCCTGGTGGTCCTCTCAATAACATGGAGACATCATGACTCTTGCCAGCTTTGCTCTTGGAACCTGCCTGCTTCTAATTTTGCAGTAAGAACAGCTCATTTCTGGACAGGCCAAATTCATTCTGTCTTTTTGGTGGGGAGGTACATTCTCCTGTCATCTCGGGAAAACAGGGGCCTCTTTGATGAACTTCTGAGCAAAGACTTTCCTTCATCTGCTACTCAACTGTCCAATGTTTAAATAAACAACCAAAAAGCACTTGCTTTATAATCATATCTGGAAACAAGCTAAAGGATAGGGTTTCTATTGTTCAGTCGGTAAGACTATTGCGTGCGACAGCACATAACATAAGCTTTACCTTACCTCAACCATCACCGTGCTTAATTACATGGTGGAACGAAGCACAGCGGCACACCTCATGACACCACAATATATATAAGGAATAGAAAAGACAGTGCATCAGTGTCTGTTCCTCAAAAAATCTAATTCTATTTTCACAAAAATATGAAAAGGCACAAGTGAGTTCATTTTATTTGTGTGTAAAGTTCACATGCAATGAATAATGACTATTAAAAGCGATATATGCTCGTTACTGTATTTTTGTACTAATATAAAAAAAAGTGAGAGATTTCGAAATGGAAGAGCTCACAAACACCAGCATATTCTAACAGCTGGAGCAGAGCAGGAAAAAACAGGTTATATAAATTTTAGATGGCGAACACATCCTTGTATCTGGTAGTGTCAGTACCAGTCTTTTCATGTTCTCTTTCACTTCCCAAAATGACAGTATTGGAGGAGTATATAGAGGAGATGGAGAGTCGAAGTGTTGAGTGACTGTGAAAAATGAATGGGGGGAAATGACAGGAGCCTGGTGACACACAGCAGGTGACAGACAAGATACTAACAGTCTGCCTCTTACCATTGCATGCTTGCTCAAGCTCCCTGCAGAGCTGCAGCCTGCCTTAGTGCGCTGGGCTTTTGGATGGTGGAGCTCATAGGATGCCACTAAACCAGAAAAGCCTGCCAAATGGCGTGGAATCGAAATCTTTCCGCTCTCCTTCAAGCCAGAACATTTTGTTTTTCTGTTCTGAAGTCGTGATCTGAAAAATGTCCTTTCTGTTCTTTCACACTGAGTGATGTCAGGAATATTTGGGTCATTAAGAAGTACTGGAATTTAAACGTCTTTCATATCCTAAATGCTTTGCTTCATTCTTTGAGGGCTTGACTCAAGTTGGTACGGTACTTTTTGAAGTCTCGTCTTTCACAGATCACATCCGCCAATGCTAGGTCATGGCTGAAATGTCAGAAATCTTTTGGCCTTAAAGTTGTTGCCGCGTTCAAAGAGAAAAGAGATGTTAAAGTCAGACTCATAAAAACATCTTCGCTTGTGCTAAAGCTGAAATAGAAATCTTGTAAACATTATTAATACTACAGCTTGCAGGGCTCTATGAAATTCATCATTATTATTTTATTTTTTTAAATCAAAAAGCATTTAATGAAAATCCTGAAAGCTGTAGTTTAACATCAATTTATTAAAAGTTGAACGATAAGCACATGTTAAGGGCCCATGAGGAGTTATTTTTTTCTTACCATATTCAAACAGCAAAATATTTTAGAGCTACGCATAACTAGAACAATTCATATTCAACAAAGAAATGTCCATAATTTAACTTAATTCACTTTTCTTTTCCAGGTCTGGAAACCACCATATGAAAACTCCCTGATATTTCCAGGTTTTCCCCCAACCGTAGGAGCCCTGCATTAGTCATAAACGCCACAGGTGTCAACCAGAATCCCTCACGTTACTCATCATTTCACGAAATTTCTACTCCATTTAGATTCAAACGTGACTGAAAGAGATGACGTCTGAGTGAGTTGTTTACCTATTCGCTGGGTTGTTAATAGCAGTCCGTTTCCAACAGTTTCACCCATTTGTGCCTGTATTTCCCTGTTGCTGCCACCTCAGAAGGCAACAGGCTCAAAAGACCTCAAGACACTTTTCATGTAGTTTTATTTTTGTACCGCCGATTATTTTCCTCTTCAAACTTTTTTTCAGCGTTCCTTGCCTCCCTGGAGAAAACGTCACTGCTCCAGACTATGAAACATTAAAATGAGCAAGCAGGTAAAAAGACAGTGAGACAGAGGACGCCTAGGGAAAGAGAGGACGACGACCCTAAAAAGATGACTTTCCATGTAATTGCTGTTCTCTCTCCTGGTCACATCTGTCATTGATTTTTATCTGGAGGCTTCCGCAGGACTGCATTAAGAGTCCAGCAGAGCAAACATAAACAGGAGAGCGAATCCGGGGCTGGCGGGGAACGCACCGAAGCTTAAAAGGCCAAAGCGTCTTTTCATGTAGTCCAGCTAGCCTTTGCGCCACTGCCCGAGATCTTTCACATGACTTAAGGGGATTTTGGATGGATCTGGGAAGTCTGACGAGCTACCTTTCCTCACCAGTACAGCTGCCGAGATCCAAGGTTCAGTTATTGGACAGATGGGTGCTTCAATCGGAGTCTCCGTTTAGCCATAATAATGCTGAGGAGAAACATAACACTACTTTACTATTCAGATGAAAACTAAGTAAAATAAAAAGGACACTGATATTGTGCTCCATTATAGACGAATAAACTGGAAAGAAGTGACTAATTTCCTGGACCAAGTCCTAAGTTAGGAAGAAGGGAAAAACACAACACTGATAATAGGATTTGCTGAGAGAGAAACACTAAGCGAGAGCTCTGCCTGTTCTATATAGGGAGCTGCTGCTGATGCCAAATGAACAGCTTTGTTAGTGCTCCAGTTATGAGACGGACTGGGGGCCTAGTGTTCAGCAAGGTGCCGTGTCATGAATACTGAATGGACGGCTACAAAGCGCCTTATCCTCCAGGATAGGCCGGTGTTAAAGGACAGACAAGACCAGGCTGTGCTCTCTATAAGCTTTGTCCTCAAAGAGATCTGTAGCAATTTAGCTTGCAAATGACTAATTCTGCCAAAAATAAAAGAGGGCGCAAAGTACACTGAGTTCGAGTGCGCTTGTGTGTGTGTGTGAGAATGAGAAAAGAGTTTTGTATTGTACCCTCAGGCCCCTAAACACACAATTTATGTCTATATGTCTCATTCAATCTAAATTGTACAGAAGTTTGTGTCTCAAATGAATCTCCCAGCGCCTCCCTGGAGTACATAACATTAATCAACAAGCTTACTTATGAGGCGCTATCCACACCGTTAAACCCCCGCCAGCTAACGACGGCTCTGCAAGAGTAAATTAAGCAATATGGAAATCCATACAGCCCACAGCTTGTGAACTGTACCCTGCATATCATCTGTGGTTTAGTCAAGACATTGATTTTATATGTAGGCACATGATATGGAGTTGATTGTGTAACCACACATTGAACCACACGGTTTTAGTACTGAATGAATGAATGCTTTAATTAAGACCTGAGAAAGCTGCAGTCAATTTAATTCAGGGAGCGGTGAGAATTACAAGCACACCACCAGTAAAGCCATTGACTAAATCCACTGACTGATTCCTCAGAAGCTCATGTTGAGGAAAAACAGGATCTGGTTTTAAATCAAAGCCTATTGGATTTTGTTAATAAATCTGTCATTTAAACACTGCAAAGGTCTTTTTTAAGCTCCAGACATGTCAACTCTAACAACCCATTATTTATATTTACGGTAGTCTATCTCCAACAAGTGGTTGTTCTTAAAGGAATAGTTCACTCAAAAATAAATATTTTGCCATTGGTTACTCAACCTTCATGCTGTACCAAAGCAGAATGACGATATTTGGAGCACAAAACCAAAAATGAGAATTTAGAAGGTGCTATTTTACATAGTATTAAAGTGGCTGGTGATTTACAATAAACAATTAAAACATCTTTTACATTATATCCCAACTCATATGAATTTATAAAGATAAACCAAAATGTAATTTGCAATCCCTTGCTTCTCTTTAGGCTGCTGCTAACTACTGCAACAAGATCGAGATTAATCAATTAGGGTTGTAACGGTATGAGATTTTCACGACATGATAATCGTTTCATGGTATACGGTATTAAACTATCATTATTATTATAATCATCAGCTACAATGACCCTTAAATGAATAAAAGGAGATATGGTTTTTGGTTGAACATGGTTTATTGAACATGATTTTTTTTTTAAACGCATGGAAGTTTGAGTCTAACTTTTGGGGGGAAAAAATTAAATAAAGCTTTGCATCTCCCATTTGAACAAAATAAGGAAGAAGCTATTTCTCTTTACATTAGACAAGAATTAAATCACACTGTTCTTCTTCATTAACGGCATATATGGGAGAGCAATATGTGCAGGGTCATGTTGGATGGACATTGACGTACAAGAAACTGAAAGGTGGCTATAACTTGGATGGGTTGTCTGATATAATTGGTATGGATTCTATAATTCAGTACAAAATATATGATTGAAAATGCAAGCAGACCTTTGAGTGTTCAGTTAGTGTATTTGATGATTATTCTTTTAAATGACATTTAAAAGAATATTATACTGTATTATACTGTAAATGACTCCAGTTACATGACTGGATTCCAGGATTCCCTCTGCATCACAGAAATAATACGGCTTTAATATTTGTATCTTCACGGAGGGATGGTGTTCGCGTAAGCGATATGGGAGAACATGTTCGACGTATTTCCTCCTATTGCGGCCACTCTCAGCGGGAGATAGAGATTAGAATTTGCAGCTTTTGTATCAGACATTTTCTCCGCTGTATGGGTGGAGTCTATGCAGTCGGTGATAATGAAGTAAAATTGATAGTGAAGGATGACTTAAATGACTAAGTGATGTGTTAAAGTGAATGATGTCTGTTCTTTACATAAAGCTTTCCTTTTCGAAAAATGCATTTATTTTTTAAGAGAAGGTTGAAAATATATATGCTTTAATTTGCAAATAATTAGAGAGAATCAGTCATATTAAAATATATTTTACACTATTTTATATATATATATATACATATATATTATTTGTATTAAAACATTATAATAATATTTACCATATTACAATCCATTATTTTAAGTTGATTAAGGGGCAAATTACAAACAAATTGCAATTAAAGTCATATATCAAGACCCATAAATAAAAAAATAAAAAAATAAATAAAAATAAATAAATAAAAAACACACTTCTTGAGGTTCCACTACAGCATTACTGGAAAAAGTATCACATAACTCCAACAGCATTTTCAAGCTTCATTTAGTCATTTTTGCCAACATGGCAGCAAACCATAAACCACAAGCCTCGGCTGCATCCTTTATATCCCATTTAGTGCTAAGTAAAATCTTCATATAATAACTTGAGATTATTAACACTGATCATCGATATCCATCGCTCTGCAGTGCATTTGCGAGACAGTTTCTCAATGCTGTTTCTCACACACAAACTGAACGTATGTTTTTCATTGATACCAATACCACGTGCTTGCGAAAGGTCAACTATATTCTGAATGTGTTTGTGTGTGTGGGTGTGTGTGTATATATGCAAATGCTCAGGCACAGTATGGCTTTGTTAGTAACAGTGAGAAAAGGTCCTTTTCTGCCATATCCCACATGCCTCATTGCTTCCTCCTACAGTCTGAGCCCCTTCTTTAGTGTGATAGCAGGCGAATGAACAAAAGACAGAGTCTATTTATATCTCTCCCCACCAAGCCCTTCTTGGCGGTTGCCTGCAGTTAATCATTATTCATAATGCGGGGGAAGCGTCACCTTCACTATGTCACGTAACACTAAGTGCTGGAAGGATCTAAGAGTTCTCTGTTCATCACCATTTGTCACATCTGAACGCCTGCATCTATAAATACACGTGGCATCTATGCATGTGCCACTCACTTTGACCTTTCCACAATGTCCCCAGGCTTGACTCATCTCTGCTGCCTTTTGTAACAACACCATGCTATATCATGTAACATAAATGTCACACAATTACAGCACAGAGAATGCGGAACCAGATGCAGTAAATGACACGCTGTCAAAACGCTATCCGGGGTCTGACTCCAAGGGCGTGACAAGTGTTGTCCTGAACCGCTAAATCAGAGGTCGGCAACCTTGGGCACACATGTCACCGTCGGCACGCAAAGATGTAACCACTGAAACAGACAACTGTAATGTATAAAAATACAGTAAAAATATAATTACAAAATATTATACATATTTAAATATCTTATATATATATATATATAAAATGTTATGTGCAATTAATTTATTGATGTCGCCAACAGATGAGTCAATTAATTATAGTATGTGTTATAACTAGTCTGTGGCACTTTATTTTAAAATCTAATTTTAATTTAAAAAAAGGACTCATTCTTGTAACATGCCCAGTAATATTGACAAGCACACGTATTAGGTTTTCTTACTAAATACCCATACCCCTAATTAACTACTAATAAGCAACACATTATACATTTGTGGCAAATAACATGGCTATTAAACAGCTATTAGTGAGAACTGGGCCTTACAATAAAGTGTGACTAGATAAACTATCAGCCGTCACTCCATGACCTGTCGACCTTTGTGACCCAAAGTTTTTGCGCATACTACTGTATATGTATTCATATGTTTTGCCTGTAGCGAGCCTGTAGTTTTTTCTTAAACTGAAAAAGGTCACATAAATAAAGCCCAAGACCGAGAACAGTGTGGGAAATGGTGTATCATCGACCCTTTTAGATTATGAGGTCTTGAGATAAGACAAGAGCACTCTGATAAACGAGAGCGCTCGAAGAGAATTGGGAGCCCCTGCTGGGAGGCCGGTGGACTGATCAAACCCAAGATTAGAGCTGTTATGATCTACTCTGCTCTCCAACTCCCAATGAGGCACAAATGGTGAAATATTAGCCGAGACACAGCACATGTGCTCCAGCCACAGACAGGGCAGTCAACAGCGGTTCAGTCTAGAGTATCCGCCCCTTCGCGCTTCCAGTAAACAATGTTTGGGTGGAAGGAAGAGGAAAGGTGTGATTTCACAAGAATCCTGCTAAAGCTCACCGTCAGCGTTTGGGTGTAACTGCTCCGGCCTCACGAGAACCGCAGAGCTTTCTGCGCAAGACGGAAATGGATGCCAGTCCGCTGCTCTCCAGGAATGCAAAAGGTGAGCCTGCTACGCTTTTTCTTTTTCAGGGCGCTTAATTGTCTGTGACCCTTCATCAACTCAGGAAGGAAATAAACTGTTCTTGGCAGCGCAGTTGTCCGAGAAGCTGGCGCTTTTTGAATGTTAACATTCAATTAACCTTCTGTCGAGAAACGGAGGAGCATGCTTAATGATGGGGCTGTTTTCAGCTTCTCAGCGCACCGCACATCATCTCCAAAACCTGCAGGTATTTAGCAATCATTAATCAGACAACCTCCCTGTGCTCAAAAGACATTAAACATTCCCTCTGCAGAAATCCAGAACAATGAGGAGGATTTCACACTTGCAGGTATCTTAATCCTCAATCACATACAGTGAGGCACAAAGAGGCTTTTTTCTACTTCCATTCTCTCCTTTGTGAATATCGGACACAGATGTTGCGGCCATTCACTGTGGAGAGTTTAGTGTTCCCTGGTATGCGTCTTGTTAATCTCATGAGCCTTCAGAGCTTTCAAACTTTCCTTTCTTTTGCACTGAAATTTCCTTTCGTCCAAACGTTTTCCCCTGCCAAGTTTGATACACATGTAACATTTGCCATTTTCCTCCTCTTTCCACTGAGACTAGCTCTTCCATGAAAGACAAAAAATATATTAACTCTTTAATCGAGAAAGGTCAGATGGACACAAGAGACTTTTTTCAAAGGAAAGCAAAGAAGTCAGTCAAGTCAAACATGAGGTCATGGAACGTTTCGTCTTCTAGTCTGATGTCTGGTTCTAGGCACCAACTTTTCCCCAATTTAAGTTTCCATGCAAAAAAATATGAACTGGGAAAGGCCTTTGTGTGCTGAAGAGAGCTAAGTGATTTTCTTCACAGAGGAGTTCCAACTACAGAGTGCACATGTGTTTTCAATAAAAGAGTCCGGTTTGAGTCCAAGGTTGGGCCCCCTCACCACTTTGAAAAAGAATCTGCGAAGGCACCATGGGCCAGCGACAAATGGAAAAAAAAAAAAGAACAGAAAAAGTTGAGCAAAGAAAGGTTGCAGAAGCAAAGATATCCTTTTGCTTGCTTTTGTTCACCCAAAAATGAAAATGTGCTCATGATTTATTCACCCTCTTGTTATTCCAAACCTGTGTGGACTTTGTATGGAACACAAAAGAAGATGTTGGTAACCAAACAGTTTTGGGGACAATTGACTTCTATTGTATGGTCAAAAAAAACAAAAAAACAATTTTTTTATGTCTTCTTTTGTGTTCCACAGAATAAAGAAAGTAATTTAATACGTAACATCCATTACAATACACTTACAATGTTAGAAGCTGCTTTCAAAAATGTCAGTTTGTCGACAATCAACCTTATTAAGACTCTGCCTGCAACAATTTGCAAGTGCTCAAAAGTGGCAACTGTTCAAAGCTGTAGGCCCATCGAGCTCTAGAGGAGTAATTTAACCTCCCAATAGAGGCAGCACCTAACAACTGCTCTCTCTGTTGGTGAGAGTCAGCCTCTTCCCCTCTCAAACTCTCGGTTGCTCAAGGGGCCGCACCAGGGGTGCACATGTAATGGAGCAGAGTCTTGGATCACAGTGCAGAAGAATGCTTGGGGAACATTGTATATACAGTGGAGGAGAGTGTGATTCTCTGCCCTGGCTTTGATGTCTGGGGCTGTAGAAGCAGTGCTGGTTCGTTCTCTTTGCAGTGCTATATAAAGAGAATGGGAGATCGTTACTTTCTGCAGGTGAGAGTCTTCATCTGTGAAAATCCTGTGGGGCAGAGTGGTGCCTGTCAGACTAAGACTATAGGTCTCCTGCACAAATTTACCAATTCAGACACATCAAAAGAACCATCCGGGGAGGCTTAGAGCTGAACCATTAATAGATTTATTTTGACGTCCTAGGCTTTATACAAGAATGAGCAATGTATGCGGTAACAGAATGAAATGTCTTAAAGGGATAGTTCAGACAAAATAAATATTCTGTCATCACTTATTCACCTTCATGCTGTTCCAAACCCATAGGACTTACTTCTGAGCAACACAAAACAGAGAAATTCTAAAGAATATGCTTGTTGCTTTTTTCCATATGATTTGCAATGCATGGAGACTAGAGCTTTTAAACCTCAAAAAGCATTATAAACTAAAAAAATCTCAAGTTTCATTTCAATAGCTTCCAAAGCCATTTGATAGGTCTGTGTGACATACAAATGAAATGTTAAGATGTAAAACCAGATCAGTCTGTTGTGTGAATGAATCGTTGAGAACGATTCGGAAAACGAAAAAACTGATGGCCTAAAAAACTCAGTTAACGAAGAACATCCAGGACAGATTTTAAGATTAACTTTTCGTCAAAGTCAATTTTAGTCTATTTCTCACACAAAAATATCAAATGGCTTCATTAGAAATCTGAATATAGTGCACAACTCGTGTATTTTTGTCATTTTGAAGCTACTTTTGCATTACATAGAAGCAAGCAAGTGATACACGAAGGTGAGTAAACGACATTTATGAGTGAATGAACCCCTAAGAAAGACTCTTTGGGGAATGTGTTTTTGCTGTGTGTGTGTTTCTCTGGAGCTTAACAAATGGAATGGAAAGGAAAGGAGAGAGGATAATAAAAAAAAGAAAAAGAAAAAGGTGATCGGTTTGATTTCACGGTCTCAGGAAGAGCAGGGGGGAATTGAGAAAAGGTGATGCAGAGCAAGCGAGATAGCTCTGCCTCTCCAATGACTGGTTGTTCTTGTGTAAATGGTCTACCTATCTTGGTCAGGTATTGGGAGCGGAACATGCTCCCTCCCACGTCTGCCAAGCAGTGCCCGAGGCTGAGAGCAGCCTCCGATTGGAGTACCTCATCTCCACATGGGCTCTTTGATGTACGTGCACAAGGCAGCCCATGTCATTGCGTTTGAAAGCTCTCGTTTTCCGCGACACAGACACACAGGTTGCATTGCTCCTGGCGTTCCAGGTGCTGCCATGTGTTAATCTCAGAGGCCTGGTTCCGCATCAAGCTTCCCTTCTTACGCGAACAGGCTTTGAAGAGCTGTCTGATCAAACCGCTGCTTAACAACCCACATATCACTGGAAGCCTTCGTAACAAGCGCCGCTTCAAATGGGCACAACTTTAACCGCCCCGACTCCGTTATCAGCAGCGGCAGGTGAAGAGCTGGAAGATAGCACAGACATCCTCGCAAGGACGTTTACAGCAAATCCCGTTAAGCAAAATAAATGTTGGAACGCAGCAGAAAAAGAAAGACTTAAATGAAGAATCATCTCTCTAAGTCCTTTCGGGCTGTATTCGGGTCATAACAAATGCGCCCGGCAACACGAGGAGTCAGACACTAAAGTAATGAAATCACATTTGCTTGCACTGGCAGATTCCCAAATGATTATCCACAGTCTTACCTCATCACACACCGAGGCCTGTATTTCACGGTGATAGATGCACTGCGCGTGAAAGCCTCTGCAGCCTAATGCATCTGGAGATTTGGATGCTGTGCATCATCTGGAGATCATCAGAAAATTCCTTGTGTCTGTTTAGATGATATATATCTAAATAACTCCTGTATTTGAGGTCTTAAAGTTGTTGATGTCTGCAGCCACCTGCAAAAGTATACAGCAGGACTGGACATGTGCTGGAGGTATCAAACTCCGTCTAGTTGGGCCCTGAGGGCAACAAGGCCATCTGAGCAGATCTCATTCTCTGCTGTGACAGCACCCTACCGCACCAACAGGGAGATTATTTCTGTTGTTGACCTTAAACAATATCACACAAATAAAACATCCCACTCAGATGTGAAGCATCATGTCTTGGGAATTCTCTGAAAAAGCTTGAAAAAGTGAAAAACAATATTTAGACTTTCTGTAAACGCTCGAACCCAAGAATGGCAGCAGTCTAGGCAAGATACAGTGCAGGGCTGGAGAGATCTTAAGATAACTGCCTCTCGTTTGGGCTATAAATCAGGGAGCTGCATCCAACTTTAAATCTTGCTGTGTCTGATGTAACAAAATATAAACCTGGAATAAAATGGATCCAAAAAAAGATAAATATACTACATGCAGCAAGTTCTTAAAAGTTAAGCTGTGAAAGAATTACTGTGTACAGGTCTCGCCCCTGACATTATCTCACAAAAATGAGAAGGTTTTATGGTACATTACTTCTGTACAGACCTGAATGGCAACAATTACAAGAGCTCAAGGTAAAACCGCACCAAAAGTAACAGGTTTCATCATTTTCTCATAAAAGGCCTATGTTGTGTATCTAGTTGAGTTTACAATCTCTACAGACACAGTTAGTAAGATATAATAATAGTAATAAATTGAATTATGACCCTTCAGAAGACACTTTAAAACAGAAATAAACATTAAAATCTACCAGAGAAGTAGATTGAAGATTGAAGATCAATCAATCAAAACTCATATTTTAATTTAATTTCGTTTTAATGTTATTATATCTGACGTAATACTTACAGCTGATATGGGACCTTTTTATACGGTTTTTAAAAATAAGCCTATGTAAGTAGGTTAAAAATGTTCCCTGAGAATCAATGTAAATATCAGTCTATACAAAGATTTGATGACATATCGCAAACAGACAAACATCTGACATCTTGACCTTTACAATTCTGCAGAGGAACTTGAAGCACTAAACTACTTAAACTAAATATGTAAGCATTCTTTTATATTAGTGGTTTTACAGACATCCTAGTTGAGCACTTTAGACCACAAAGGACATACAAAACCACCTGTCCATCCGAGAGAGCTGTGTATGATGCACTTGGCAGACATTTTCAGTTCAAGAAACTTGCATTGCACTTAAGCTATACATTCCATCTATTCCTGCATTCTCTATATATTCATGACCTTGTGTCGTTGCTAGCACTGCATGCATTTGATGCTGGCTACTGTACCAACCTGTGCGACTTTTACAGAGTTCTGAGTGGCACCTCCAGCGTAATATTCAACCTTGAATTTCTTGACTATGTCTTCAAACCTGAAGTACAAAAGAGAAAAGAGAAAAATGAAAAAAAAAAAGATTACGCAAGACAAGGAAAAAAAGTACTTTATGCATGCATATCCACAGAATTAAAATCAAGTGAAACTTTTGATGGCACTGAAGCAAGGCTCTTTTATTTTTAAAACGGGCCTTGTCCAGAGTACAAATCACAAGATCACCCAGTGGAGATGCATCGAGAACAGGAAACCTCAGACACTGTAAACAGGAAATGGAGGACTTGAAGCCTTGTGCCGCAGGGCAGTAAGCCTTCTGAGAAAGTGTGTGTACTGTACTTCTGCACGCATCTCCCAGCGTGTACAGACGTGCACACAAACACACACAAAAGACCCACACAAAGGCAACAAACGACCTACCCCATGTCTGGACATTATTACAGAGAAAAGCATCCACCACAAACCTGTCTGTGCAACAGACTTGAACAGCATGCAAATAGTCTGAGTCACTGAAGGACGTGACCTCCCATGGCCTCTGCAGTCCAAACACAAGCATCAAAACCACACACACCCCGAGTTTCTCTCTACACAACACCGATGTCTGAAGCTGATATAGGCTAACAGCTAATGCTCACGTGCATACGTCTATGCATGTAAACAAAAGATGACTGTATGAAGAATATTTATGCAGTATTCAAGAACCATCTGACATGATGACAAACACTATTACAATGATATTAAACAATATTTTCCTGCAGTGAAACCAGGGGCAACTGTCGCTAAGGGAAGTAAGACTGTCAGCATTTTTCCTACTAATTCACCTGGAATTCTGGAATCTACAGTAATATGCTGCCACATGCATTAATATATGTGGCCTTTTAAAAATCCAACTAAGAATAAAATCAGAAAGTATACGTCCTTTTACACCGTGGGAACCTTTTCATAACACCCAAACTAAACACCAGAACTAAGTTCCTAGAACTAGCCAACAGTACATGACAAATAAAGTTATTGTCTATTAAAAGAGTCGGCTCATTCGCCTAAACGAGTCGTCAACAATTTGAATCTTTCTGTTACGGACCCACGTCACTAAGTAACATATTTGCATAATGTCCACCCACGTACTACGCCCCGAACAACTTACCCCGCCCACAAACAGTACAATTTCTGCGTGGATTACATCATGTCAAGAAGACGCTGTATCCTGTGAGAGTAAACTTGTTTTATATGCCCTTCTGAAAGATGAATCTACAAAGAACGAGCGGTTGACATTCATTTTTTCAACAACACCTCAGCAGGACAATCTCTTGTTGTGTTCGCGTCATTTTACTGATGACTGCTTTATCAATCTTGGAGTACAACGCGATATTCACCAAATGATTGGTCTTAAAAAATGGATCAGAGCCCAGTTTACGTGGACTGGCTTGCTCATATGAACTTCTACCTGTATGTATGATTAATAATTGATGATTGTATTTTCTAGTGATTGTTCAAAATACGTATTTGTGTAACAACCCTGCACATGTCTTGGTATCCGGCTAACTAGTTTAAGTAATGGTAAACAATGTTTAACGCAGTAGAGGTGTGCCAAATTAGCTCACAAAAGCAAATTGTAAGCACTTTCCACAGTAGTCCGTGCTAACTAGTTGATGTATGCTCTCTGAAAGCACCCCTAGTAATGTCAGAAAGACGGCGGTAGACCAATCATAAAGGACTGCGCCTTTTGACCAATCACAGCAGTGAGGGCTCATAAAACCATATTAGCAACCTTTAAAATGGCACTATGCAGTTGTGTTGTGGGTGGTTGCCAACACATTGCTACAGTATGTGTTTGCTAGGGTGTTTTGAGTGGTCACTTAGAGTCAAAACAAAGCTGGACACAAAGTCTCTATGATATTCAGACAGTAGAAAAGGTAAGATAATGATTTTTTTTAGCCATTTACTGGCTGGGACATTGTGTTTAGGTTGTAAAGAAATACAGAAGCGCATCTTTTCTCACCGAAAATGTCAGGTTTCATTAATTTTTGTACAACAAAATGACTTCAGTAACTTTCTTAAAGTCTTGATGAAACAAAAGTAGCGACACCTTTTCTTCCATGTTGTCATGCACAAGGCGTAAGAGAATCAAAGCAGAAAAATGTAGGACGAGGAATTTAATTCAACTCATTGGTTGTTGATTGGATGTGGTCGATGCAATCAAAAGTGAATGACTACATGATTAGAGAACTGCATTCATCCTGAGATAGTCAGAAATTTCCACCCGAAGGGTAATGACAAACTTCGAACATTCTTAGCAATGAAACATACATGGATGAACGGTTCAAAAGGAGATCTCCATCATGCATTTGCCAAAAAGATGAGTTAACACTTACCCAATACTTGAAGCTGGCCATAAATAATCAGCAATAAGTATTTTTATCTGGCTGGAATCAACATCATTAACAAGGTCTAGTTGTTGTTTTCACACATACTAGGCATGATGGGTAACCTTAACTAGGGATAGCACTCAGTGACATGATATGTGCTCCCATGAACTCAGAGCACAGAGATGACGGCACTGATGTACCGAGCCCACAGACACAAGCGCACAAAAGCAGTGCAGCACAGTGCCTCGTGAAAAGCTTATCATGTTCCATTAGAAGAGAGTGGCCTTCGGGCACTGAATGGGCCACCCCTGGCTCCCAGCACTTCCTCTGGGAGGAGGGTCAGCTCTCCCACGGATCTGTCACTCCTCTTGTGACACTGTCAGAGGGGAAAAGCCCATCAAGCAACACTTCATATCCAGCCAAGGAGCAGGAAGAAGCAGCGGGGGGCCGGCTTCAGCGAGGAGGGATCTCACATAACTACACATTTAAGTACTTCCTTTAGCAACAGGAGCTCTGCACGCTTGGCAACAAAAGGCTCAGGCTGGAGATGGCTGGCATGTTGAGGCTCTTCAAGATGCTGGCCGACAACAAATGCACCGGTTTCTCACTCCAGCTCGTCTTCAGCCTTTTGAAGCTTTTGTAAACAGTGGAGTGACACCTCCTGAGAGCATAATCACGTGCGTCTTCCTCGTGTGTGTCTGTGAGAGATGCTTCTTAAAGGGACCGATCACCTAAGAATGAAAATTCATTCTGTTTTTTACGGTCTTAAAACAGAAAGTCCAAGCTGATCTTTTCTACAGCATTCAAGAGCCGAAGGCATCATACAATTCATCAATATAACTTCAAAAGATTTGTATAGCACACAATAGGTTTGTGTATATAACAGATCAATATATTGGTCATTTTAGGTCACAGAAAATGTACACCAATATTTTTTTCTTTATTTATTTGGTCGGCTGTAATAAACTAAAATGTCCTTAGAAATGTTATTTAAATAAACTACTGGATACATTTAAAATGAGATTAAGTTAATTTTTTTTCCTCAATGTACATACAGCACCCTATATTGACAGAAAAACACAGAATTGTTGACTTTTTTGCACATTTATTAAATCCTGTGACATATTTAACTCAGGTGCTGTCCATTTCTTCTGATCATCCTTGAGATCCTTTGAATCTAGCTGTGTTTGATTATACTGACCGGACTTGATTAGGAAAGCCACACACCTGTCCATATAAGACCTTACGACTCACAATGCATGTCAGAGCAAATGAGAATCATGAGGTCAAAGGAACTTCCTGAAGAGCTCAGACACAGAATTGTGGCAAGGCACAGATCTGGCCAACATTACAAAAAAAATTCCTTAAATGGAAGACGTTTGGGACTACCAGAACCCTTCCTAGAGCTGGCCGTCCAGCCAAACTGAGCAATCGGGGGAGAAAAGCTTTGGTGAGAGAGGTAAAGAACAACCCAAAGATCACTATGGCTGAGCTCCAGAGAGTCGGGAGATGGGAGAAAGTTGTAGAAAGTCAACCATCGCTGCAGCCCTCCACCAGTCGGGGCTTTAAGGCAGAGTGGCCAGACGGAAGCCTCTCCTTAGTGCAAGACATATGAAAGCCCGCATTGAGTTTGCAAAAAAAAAAAAACACTTTAAGGACTCCCAAGATGGTGAGAAATAAGATTCTCTGTTCTGATGAGACCAAGATAGAAATTTTTGGCCTTAATTCTAAGCGGTATGTGTGGAAAAAAACAGGTACTGCTCATCACCTGTCCAATACAGTCCCAACAGTGAAGCATGGCTGTGGGGGTGTTTTTCAGCTGCAGGGACAGTACGACTGGTTGCAATCGAGACTCTGAGACCTCAGACTGGGCCGAAAGGTTACCTTCCAACAAGACAATGACCCTAAGCACACAGCTAAAATAACGAAGGAGTGGCTTCACAACAACTCTGTGATTGTTCTTGAATGACCCAGCCAGAGCCCTGACTTAAACCCAAAATCCAGGTGTGAAAAACTTGTTGCATCTTTCCCAAAACGACTCATGGCTGTATTAGATCGAAAGGATGCTCTACTAAAGGGTCTGAATACTTAGGGCCATGTGATATTTCAGTTTTTAATACATTTGTGAAAATGTCAACAATTCTGTGTTTTTTTTGGTCAATATGGGGTGCTGTGTGTACATTAACGAGGAAAAAATGAACTTAAATGATTTTAGCAAATGGCTGCAATATAACAAAGTGAAAAATTTAAGGGGGTCTGAACACTTTCCGTACCCACTGTAATAAGTTCCCACAAAACTATTAAAACAACAGTCATAGGACACTGAAAACTGGACTAATTCAGCAAATTCATCTTTGCCATCAACAGAAATAAATTAGTTTTTTTAAATATCTTTACACTGAAAAAGGTTATTAAAATAAAAAATATATTTATTTTAATATTATTTACAATATTACATGATATTATGGTTTTACTGTATTTCTTTACTGTATAACGGGAGGTTCTTGCATATCTTATTTTAAAATATTATGACATTATACCCCAGACCATTCATTTGCAAATGTGATGCAAGACATTTACCATTTAACTTTTTTTGGAGCCATAAGTCACCATTCACTTTCACTGCAATGAAAAAAACTCAAAAGTTCTAATGAACATCTCAGTTTGTGTTTCATGGAAATAAAAGAATCATGTTTGTAATTAACCATCCTTTAGCCTTTTGGTGCATCACAAATACTGGAAAAAACTAAAATCACATGTTATGCACTCGACAGAGGAGAACCAAATGGAGATTTCTGTTTCACACAGAAAACACAGTTCACTGAAGTTTACTTAACCGTGCTATCCGTTTACAAACATCTTGGTATCAGGTCGTAACAATTAAAGCGTTTTTCCAACATTCCCGTGCAGCCTGGGTCAGGGCTGAGTGCAGAGGCCGTCAGCGCCCCCTGTCTAGAGCACAGGACCCTGAACTCTTCATAGCGTGGGAACAATATACACACTTCCTCGGCGTACAGAAAAAAAATACTAACCATTCTGACCACAGTGCGTGGGACTGAGCTAAGCAAGTCAAACCACGAGCATACGCGCACACAAACACATTACCCTTTACACACAAGGAAAAAAAACCTCTTGCACTTTGTGCCCAGTGCTTCACTGGAGAACACATCTTATTTCTGGCCTGAAATGGGTCAGGAGAAGAACTCTGGATGGGAGATTTGCCACAGCGCTTCAGTGTAGGGTTACAGAGCGCGCTCACACACACACAGACACACACCCCTCAGAGAAAAACTGAACACACATGCACTCAGAAAACTCACAATAAGAATAATAAAAGAGGCATTATTGATTGAAAAAGGCGCTATTCAGAACTGTTTACTACCTCAGCAAAGGGAAAAAAAAGCAGTCTACCTCACAGCAAGAGGCAGCAGCACCGATGCTCAATATTGACGGTGGTTTTATTTACTGTATAGTAGCTTGACTGGAAGCAGCTGATGTGGCTACATAGGCAATTCACACAAACAAACAGTGAGCCTGCGGGGAGAGGCAGGGACTGTTCATCAATGGCCACAGGCAAACACTGCTCTACACACAGCCTTGTGTCTAGGCTCTCCACCTACAACATCAAAGCAGCACTCCAGTCAGATTGTGGAAAACACAATCAATTGTGAGAAGCCTCTTATTTCAGAAATGTAAATTGGGCGGCTGTAGAGTGGTGACAAAGGGAGTAAGTGGTACAGTGGGAGGTGGTGTGAATCAACGGACGGAAGCGGTTAAGTTAGACGTAGTTCTCGCACCTAGGGGAGAATGCTGCATTACAAGTACTGAATATATCTGCTACCTTGCCTTATTTAGACAATTCTGTGGTACTTCAACAGGATAAAACTTTTTTTTGTACTTCAAGCCTAAAAGAGTCCTCTATGAACAAACTAATGATAGAAATGCTATTGGCTATAAAAATTAATAATAAATGTATATGTATAGGCTATATTGATTTTACAATTTTTAACTGTGATAATCAGAAATAAAACTTGCCAACCACGTATGGATGAAAATAGGTTTTGCATATACACAAATTAATATAAAATGAAAACTAATATATTAGATTATTATTTTACATGATTATATTATATTAAATTATATTTATACACCAAATACAAATTACAATTTAGAAAGGGACATTGATTAGGGAAGAAATGACAATGACAATGTATTGTAATGACAGAGAGAGCTTAATTTGAGTGCCCAGGGCAGATATTAGCAGATCGACACACACACGCACATAATTATTTTTTTATTTTTTATAAATAGTAAATCATTTTATTGTTAATTAAAAACAGGGTCATTTAAAATCAAATGTAGCTAGCTATAAAGTGCCTAAGAAATATAACCCACAGACTCAATGATGGATCTTAAGCATGGCTGGGCAGCAAACCATTTAATTTAAGTGAAGCACGAGGACCACATTTTTCCTTTTTTTTTTTTTTTGTGAGCACCAAATGTTCACTTATGAAGAGAGGGGGCACAGTGAGGAACGTCAGACTGTGCTCTTTGAAATGCCTCACCACAAATGTTACAAGAGCTGAAAAGAATGCGCTTAAACGTCAGATTGATAAAACCAGAGGCAACATGTCTTGCATATGCTTGTGGTTAGACATATTAAAGCAAGAAGAGAGCCGAGTGTCTATTCAAGAAGGGGATACAACTGATTTTAAAAAAGCCACTATTTAGGGACTAGTTATTCATTTTCTTGGTCATAGGAAGCTTAAGCAAAAAATAAAAATAAACAAAAATAAAGGAGAAAAGCACAGAGATGGAGGCGGGGAGAGAGAGCGCAATGCAATGATGCTAAACAAAACCAGGTCAAGTCTTCAGAATTCTTTCAGATGGAGCTTTGAAGCACAACAATCGCAGTTAATTAGATCCAGAATATCCGCCTCCACTCCAATAACATTGTTTTTGTCAATAGAACTGGATACAATTAAACAAGAACAATGAGACAGCTCGCTCTAAATGTTGAAGTGAGACGCTCTGCTCTGCCAATGACATTGTTTGCAGAGAAGACCTCTAATGAAGGAAGAATACAGTGCTTTACTAATGCAGGCCATATTCTAAACAGAACTGACAGCTTCTCGCAAAACCGCTGCCTTTATGACAGCAGACACCGCACACACTAAACATACAGAGCTAGCAGTAATAACAAGCCCTTAAATACTCATTAGCAGGCTGATATAAAACAACCTGTCAGGGCCGCAACTAGATAGCGAAAGATATAGACGAGAAGTTTGAAAGGTAAGACAATAAAAGAGCTGTAAATAAAACAAGGCGAGCGGCGTGCGTGTCTATGTCTGAGCTCACAGCTGCCCGCTCCTCAATGATTCATGGGAGATCCTTCAGAACACCTTATGATGAACCGTTCAGTAGTGGTTTGGGAGAGTGCCGGTCAATGGAGCCGAGCAACGATTGCACCGAATCCACAATTCCTCATAGATGCCAATACATCCCCAGCTCAGGACGTGTTGTACACTAGAGAGGACAACTGACAAATAAATAAAAGCCTTTTTGTCTGTAAACATGGGTTTATTTCAAAGCTCCATGAGGGATGCATGGAAAACACTCAAGGGTGCAAGGGAGGGAGATCATAAAAGAACAGAAACACTTTTCTAGGAACAGTTTGTTTTGTGAGTAATCACCCCACTGAATAATAAAGTGAAGTGCGTGTTGGAGCTGATGCCAAAACATTAAGATGCGGTGAGAAACTCTGCAATGGCTGGTGTAGTGACACTTCTAGTGGAAAGTTACATCTAATTTATATAAAAAGAGAAATTACTTTTGACAGCAAATGTGATCAGCCAATTCTGCCATTAGTTATTCACCTTCACATTGCTCAAAACGCATTACTTTTTTTTTTTTTCTTCTTCTTCTTTGAAAAAGGAAAAAAAAAGGACATTTCCATGCAGTTAAAATAAACTTTTGTGTCCAAATACAATGCCATGTTACTTCTGACTTCTAACCTATTAAATATGTACATACAATAACATAACTTTTCAGGATGTTTGCATGTGCAAAATAACGATGATGTATCAGTCAATGTTTGCTAATTTAGTTCACATAGCACAAAATATTAAATTATTCAAAGAGGCCATTTTACCCCACCACTGGGCCAAGAAGACCAAATATAATTTTAAGATGAAATACTTATTTCCCAAGATGACTTCACCGTATTTTTAAAACAAACAGCCCTGGTGAGCATAAATCAGACTTTTCATTAAAAATGTTACTGACCCCAAACTTGTGAATGGTATATACAGTCTTCTGAAGTCAAACAACATGCCCAACACATAAAATCAAATCAAAACTTCAGTGAGTTGTAAAACAGCTATGAGTTATGAATTGAGTCTGAGAAACTGATGAGTTTGATGTATGAACGATTAAATGAGATGCATTTTGTGAAATGCATTCAAAAGACTTCGAATGCATTCTGTTCTAATGGTTACATTTACTTTAAATAAAAAGCTAATTAATTGAAATTATGAGATTTTCTTTTAAAGTTTAGTAAAAATGACACTTGCAAGGCTCTATGAAATACTATTTTTTTTCTTGCATTAAATTAAGGCATCTCTAAATTGTTGATTTTATAAAAACCTAATTATTATTTATTCTTTAAAAATGAATAAATTATGATAAATAACATTCTTTTTTAAGAAATTTATTACAAAGTATTATATTTCGGTCACATTTTCTTCAAGTTAAACTGAACTTATTTTGACAAGTTGTTGTGGAGACCTTTGGTTTTTTCCAAAGGAATGGTAAAACGCTTGTAAAGCGACTTCTTGAAGAGACTATGTTCATTTGTTTATGTACTCATATACTGAGGTGCAAGAGTGAAATAATCAAGCATGCTTTCCCGCATCTGCGCCATTCATTCACACATAGATATGAACAAACAGGATGCATATTTGAATACAATTTTGCTGCATACATGGTCAACATCACAATTTTATAAAATATTAGATTTTTATTTATTCAAAACCATTCCTAATATGTTTCAAACACACAAAATAACATGAGAATAAATTATTCCAGGATGCTCTTTTTTTGAGTAAATTAAATCAAGCAACTGTCAGATGCACTGTATTCATTCAAGGGTGCTCAGGAGAGACTGTCTGGACCGGGATGCACATAGGTGCACGTCTATACAGCACTGAGCTTTCTATTAAAGATTTATATAGCATCTGTTAGAGCTATTGACATACAACTGTGACCTCAGAAAGAGCTGCCTTGTTTTCCCATTTGAAATCATGGCAAGAGTTTGGGCTCTGTCGAACAAATTCTGCAAAGGCCGAATCGGGAGTGAGCCAACACATGTCTTCACATACACACGAATACAGACACCTATACATATATAGAAAAAAACACACACAGACAGACACAGTCAGGATTAATGGCAGGGAGCAAATTTAACCTGCTGTTGGGTGGTCGTGAAAAAGTCTGGATAAACTTTTGACTGCCGAGCATGTCTGAATTATGAAGTGAAATAGATGGGTTCATTTATTTGGAAATGCACATACCAGGTGGCAAGAGCGTGGGACATTATTAATGTAGCTGTCATGTAAATTCCACATAAACACAGGAACAGAGAGGAAATGTACAATTTACAAGCATCTCACTGACCGAAGCCACAAAGCAGCCATTCATTCGCCAGGGCCGCACGTTTAAATAGAAACAAGGTGGTCAATGGCTGCACGTCATCGTTAGCCTCTCAATAAACAAGTGAATTATACAGGCCTGTCACAAAACTGACTCAAGGTTTTGATTTAACATAGAAAACTATACTTCAGAGAAAGAAAAAAAAAATACAAGTTACAATTAATGCAAACCGCAATGACTAAAAAAAGGTCATGCACCTACGACTTAAGTGATAACACTTGAATTGCATTTAAACCGTAAAGAACAATCTGAAAACTGAAGCTCAAGCACCGCGGGCTGATGCGTGACGATCCAAAGCAGAGTGTAGTTCGCCGGCAGCTGGGCAGCAGCCCTTCTCTCTCTTTCTCTCTCCCCAGATGAGTCATTAACAGGCAGGCAGAACCAAGTGTCCTGGCTTTAAATGCCACCCTCTAAAAATAAACCCCCAATTGCAGCCTGACTAATGTCTCCATCAGTATTCTCTGTTCCTGGCCTGTATGCTGGTTTAAACGCTAACCTGCACGGAGCACTTTTTCCACAGGAGGGAGGACCTCCATCTTGCCCTCTCTCGATGTTAATCATAACACGCTTGGAAATTTCCGCCTTCTTTTACACATAGTTCTCTGAGGGTTTTCTTTACAAATATCTAGCAGGGGAGGGGAGCTGCTTTCTCACGTAGTCATATGTAAGGAAAAAGCTGTAACTGTAGAAAGTCTTGTGTTATACAATATATATGGGTGTTTCTACAACGACAAGCACATTTATGCCCCAGAGGTAGGGCTGGGCGATTTAAAGGTGCCATAGAATGCATTGAGAGAATATTTTAAATTGTTCTCTGATATGTACATAGAAGGTATGTAGCT
>JAUMHQ010000070.1:11252481-11263705 GCA_032361165.1 Enteromius paludinosus
GTGTTCTGCTGAGGAAACAAAGTCACCTACATCTTGGATGCCCTGGGGGTAAGCTAATAAACATCTAATTTTCATTTCGGGGTGAACTATCCCTTTAAGAGGTGGCATGTGTACCAGTGTACTAAAGCAGTGAGCAGCAGCTGATTCTGGTCTAGTAACAGCAGCATGTTTGGAAAGGCATCAGCTCATGTGAACAGACACCAGGTGAAGTACCACTGGCAGCCAGCAGGTGGAGGCATGCGTTCGGGCATTTTACCAGTTTCACACCACACCATGCCGCAGGGTAGCTTTTGCTTGTGCACAACAGGAAATTATATATATATATATATAATTTCCTGTTGTGCACAAGCAAAAATTCCTAAATATATGGAAAGGAAATACTGTATATATATACAGTATTGCCTTTCCATATATTTAGGAATTCACAGGTAAAATGATTAGATAGTGTAAAAAAAAAATTTAAATAAATAATTGTACAAATTTAAAAAGGTAAAAAGGAGCCACAAAGCAAAAAAAAAAAAAACATTTAAAATGCATGGTTTTTGTTTTTTTTGTTTTTTTTTTTACAGATAATTATAGAAATGAACAAAAATCATTTTTGTCACAAGATGGCAGTATTGTACAAGTGTGTGTAAACTAGGTTTCTATACGGGGTCAAAGTTTTTTCTGGTTATCATGGCTCAGTTTAGGCCCCTGCTGGCAGATGCTCTAACTACACACTCCGGCTCTAAAAAGCTTCTATGAAGGATGCCTTTTTTTTTTAATGACACACGTCATAAGTCATTTAAGAATTTTCACTGCATTAGATAAAGTGACATCTGTAAAAAAAATAAAAATAAAATAAATCTAAAATATATTTTAGAAAAAGCTCTATTTTACCATTTTAACATTATTTTGCACTGTGGCTGATGAAACCGGATCTTCCCTTCCCCGACTGATATAATGTTCTCTGAACAGATTAAACAACCAGACATATGGAACGTTAAGTAAATGTACACTGTACTCTGGCAATGTTAAATCAACCACAACCACTGCGTACGAACGCCACACGCAAGCTGAAGACTGCTGAAGCTGTAACAGGAGTACAGTGATTGGTGACTGCACTCTGCTGCCTCAGGGCCTTGTAAATCACACAGGGACCAATGAATGCCATCGTACGCCCAGACAGTCTACAGCAAAATGCCAGGGCATCTGTCTCTGATACAACAAAACTCATGCACTTTTCAGTTTAAATGACCCAGAATGTAAATTAACAGAATTATGCAATGCAAAAATCTATATTTAAGCAGAAAGCTCTGAAAGGTCGGACAATATTGTGAATATAGAACTGGCTGAAGGCAGATGTTCAGCACGACACACTGCAGAGCCTCAGCTGTGACTGTCCTCATGAAATTAAATGCTGGCAAAGCATAAGAAACAAAAGCAGAAGCATTACACCTTTTACAAATAGTGATGAACAATGTTTGAATTATACTGTATTCTGCTTATGACCAATTACAATAAACTGCTTTTCATGCAAAATACAATAATAAAAAAAAAAAACATAAATAAAATAATTTAAAGAGCGCAATATAAAATATATAAATCCTTACCCACCTAAATACATTTCAAAACATCTACAAATATGCCTACAAATGCCTTTAGGCATTATAGCATGTACAGAATGAAAATGCATATTTACTTTGAGATTTGCACTTATCAATAAAGAAATGTTACACTATTGGTTTTAGCATGGATCAAAGAAAAGCAACCAGACAGAGGCACCGAGACCGGTTTGAATGTGCTTCAAATGCACCACTGAATCATATATAGCAGGTTTATCAAGTGTCGTGATTAATGAAGAGCATGCCTGGCCTCTACACCTGTTACTTGCCTTTGTGTCAGGCTAAAATCTCTGATAAGCACAATGAAAGAGAACAGTGGGAGTATATTTATAATACTGCAGACTCACCAAATCAGACCCTTTCAACCCCAAGTGGTCGGAAATAAATTGAACACACATCAGTGCACAAATCAAATTCAAAAAGGGACAGATACATACACAGAAAGTGTTTTAATATATATATATATATATATATATATATATATATATATAAAAAAAACCTGCACAGTGAGTCGTCTGTGAAAGTCATTGAAAGAAGTGACATTCAGAACTGCCACAACAAAGGGCGCTTTGGATCAAATGCTTTAAGGTTTTGAGGTTGACATACGCCTCTGCACTGCTTTAGGCACATTACAGGCCTTTTCTCACTTTTGTGTTTTTTGTTTTTTTTTGGCTTGGTCCAATTTAAGCATCTGAATTCTTTAAACACAGTGGGATGTAGGGTCCTTGCTTTTTCTCAGTGGTAAGCCACATTCACTTCTCTTCATACAAGGCCAATGAAGAGAGGCCCACAGCTTCAAACATAATAGTCAGTGACAAAAGCTTTGGTTCCCACTGGAATCATCACAAGCAACCTAGATTAAGCATCCAAACACTGCAAAGCAACACTTCACGGCCGATTCAAACATTTAGCATGGTTTGAGGTTACCGGCCAACAGAAGATAATCATTAGCAAATCGAATGAGAGCTAAATGTCAACCAGGCATCCATGTGCATAAGCCAAGAAGGAACAACCCAATGATTTACAGACAATAAGTTATATTGTTTAAAGCATGATGAACGGGCCCCCTCGTGACCATGTTTTACATTGTGCATGCTGAAGTGATGCATTGTTGAGATCCGCACACAGAGAGGAAGCGCACAGTGCAGCTGAGTAAACCAATACAGGACAAAAGGTCTCGGTCTGATCCATGTCTTTCGGCTCAATCTCAACTTAAACACTATAATCTATGAATCCAAACAAAAACAACCCTCCAACCTTTGGAAAGAATTTCTGAGAAGAGCTTGTTACACACAACCACAGTCTGATCTGGACAGCCAAACATTTCCTTCAGCCGTAGTGTTTCGGAAAACAGAAAAAAACAATAACAATGAACACACAATATTTTGTAAGTGTTTATATTTAACATTTATAATACATAATACAGTGTTATCATAAACATAAAGAGAAAATGGCACTACATTTTGACTTTTTTTCTTTATGATATCATATAATTCAAATTCTCCAAGCTGTTAGTGTATAGACAAGATCCCTAAAGTTTCAAAACCAAAGAGATATTCTTTATAAAAGTTATGACTTGTACACCTCTCCCCCTAAAACAGCCAGAGTGGGTGTATTTTCAAACATCGCCCAAATGTTTACATAAAGAAAGAAGGTGGAACAGGAGACGCTCCATGTCTGACTTATTAAAAGATCCTGCTACATACTATTCAAACACGAGTTCTGAGCAGTGAAGAGTATCCTTAGTGCTTGTTTTTTGTTGTCCGATCACAAATGTAGGGATGTTGTTATGTTTGCGAGTAACGACGCAATGTGACGCATAAAAATACAGTACTTAGCCATGATAATCTGTAATTATGTTCACGCTGGATGCAACAAATGCCTCGTTTGTAATGTGCTTTATAGTTTTGGTGTCACAAGCACATTGCACTGGACAGCTGGCCAATCAGAGCAAACATCCTTTTTTTATTCAAGTACGATAAGCTTTGTACAAATAGACCTGTTTCAGGAGGCGGAGCTTAGAGAAGAAACAAAAACGTACTTGTACAAAATAATGTTTTTTGCACCTTAAACTGCATAAACCAAATACAAAAATAATGTTCTTTTTAGCTAAATCATATGACCCCTTTAAGCTGGCCATTAAATAGATGCTATCATCATTAACCCCTTAGTTTTCCTCATGTGAAGTCCTGCTAACATCAAGTACCTCTTTATATGTTAACAGCTGCATATTTTGAAGAATGATGGTAATCAAACATTTGATGATGCCCATTGACCTTCTTAGTATTTTTCCCTCCTACAGAAGTCAATGTGGAGCAAAAGCTGTTTGGTTCTTTATAATATCTTCTTTTGTGTTCAATATAAGAAAGAAACTCTTAAAGGTTTGAAACGACATGAGGCTAAATATTGACAATGTTATAATCCCTTTAATGCACATTTCAGGATAATTAATAAATAATACATTATATTAAAATAAATGTAAAAAAAAAAAAAAAAAAAAAAAAAAAAAAAAAAAAAAATTTTATATATATATATATATATATATATATATTTTTTTTTTTTTTTATTTACTTATTTTATTTTATTTTTTTTGAGAGGGGGGGTTGACCAACATTAACAGTAAATTTCCGTCCTACCAAATATAACTGGACATCAACAATTTCCAAACCAAGTCAAATGAGGAGGAGTATGTACTGGGCAAAACAAATGAAGTTCTCCAAATTAACTACACTGAAGGAGAAGGAGTTAAATATATTCCAAATTGCATGCAATTACATGCAGTAAACAATACATCCCTGTTCTATTTCCTAAGGCGTTCAACAAACTCCTAAGCCCATTAACAAAAGCAGGACGTACTGTACTTTAGGTTAAGCAAACACACTGCAAACTTGCTCTAGCCACCCAGAAACTACAGCAAAATTAAGCGCAGATCTAAGCTGGATTGGGCTTAAACAGCAGAATGGTGCATATCAGCCTTTTTTGATTCAGCTAGGAAATCAAAATGTTTAGACAAAAGTGTGTGTTACCATAAAGCAACTGTGAGCTTCCCCCGATACTGTAATTACCGGTGCCGCACTCTCAGTATCACATACTAAATCACCGTCTCCATCTCGTCTCTAATCATTATGGGATTCACTGCAGAGACCAAAGTGTACAATTTCAGACTTATCAAATAGTGCTTTCACACATGATTAGATCAAGGGAAGTGGGATCAGATGAATCCAGCCGTTTGAACATAATTCAGAGTTGTCAGTACCATACTAATGTGTTAAACATCCTTCTAATCTTTGCATTAAACAGGACCAATCGTTCATATCAGAAGCTAATCAACATGGAGTAACATCAATACACAAGACGGCAACAAAACTACAATGGTGCTTTGGTAAAGAATCGTGCAGGCACTTCCCTCCTGAGGAGATCTCACATCCTCTACAGATGAAATGAAGAGAAATTGCTTTGTTGGCATACAGCCAACAGTCTAAAATCTTTTAACACATGTGCTACTCATTGAGTGCTACTAAATAAGGAATTACACTAGGGAAGTAGACTATGGAACACGCTAGTATGAGAGCTATTCTCACTAGAAATAGAAATAGATTTTTTTCTATTCATATGAAGGCGTAAACATCTATAATCGGCCTTCAATACCATTGAACATACCAAAATGGCCTGTGATAAAGGGCATTGGTTTAAAATCAAACAAACAAAACTTACATTTCCTTGTGTTTCTCTTCTGCTAATATCTGGTCATTTGGCTTGAGTCCATACCTGCAAGACACACAAGACATTTTTGTGACAAGTCAAAGAGCAAGTCAAAGTTGTTTTTTTATATATTTAATTCAGTGACGTGTGGCAAAAAAAAAAAAATCTACAGTAATTTAATTTAAATGATTTGTGCCATATTTTGTTTTCACATGCAGCTAATCATCTTAAAATGTACTCTCAGTCAACAGAAATAAATTATCATGCCACAATCTACAGAGAACAGATCCATCCGCCCCGAGATAAAGATAAGCACATGCGGCAGCTCATTTTAGTAAGACGGCTGTAGGTGAAGGTCTTAGGCCTAACACAAAATAAAGCTTCTTTCATTGAGCCATAATCACTTCATCAACTTAAAACACCTTTGGAAGGGAGTGCAATAATTTGTCCATTTCATTTAAACTGCACTGTGTGTCTAAATCCATCCAAAAACATGGTCAATGAGTCATCTGTAACAGAAGAACTTTGTGTGCTTTTAAAAATGGAAACAGTCAGTAGTCTGTGTTTGTGGTATAAATGGTGGTAACAGCTCATCTAATAAGGTGAGATTTTACATCTGAAGAGGATTAAGGAACTAGACACTGACTCATCACAACTATTGGAGATCTTATGAAACGACAATAAACAAAAAATTATGGAGCAAAGGCAAAAATAACAAAATGACTTCAGTATTTCTTACACCACCATCACATTTTTGTTGGGGTTTGTGGTCAAAGAAAGTGAGAACGTTAAGTCACAAAAAGATGTAAAGGATCATGTGACGTGAAGTCTGGAGTAATGGCAGCTTAAAAGTTCAACTTAAAAAAAAAAAAAAAAAAAAAAAAAATTATTTGGATTTTTTTTTTTACCACAAAACCATAACCTCACTTATTAAACTGTAGCATATACGCAGGTAAACTTTGGGGGACTTATGATTCTCTCCCATATAAAAAGGAAGGTTAACCCAATGTCTTAAGAGAACATAATAAGTGACATTATTGAGATTAACGTGATAGAGCAGTTTTTTTGTTCTTGTCCTCAAATTGCTTCAGTAGCTACAACTCGTTTTCCATCATCTTGAAGTCTTTTTATATTCGGTATGCGGTCAATCGTGCGCAAGCCAATATCTAATCATTAAATAGGCAGCTTAGTGAGCTCTCTTAACGCATCTTAGTAATCTATTCTTTGACTCTGCCCGGCAAACAACAGGTCATGCAGCTAAACAAACCGCTTTACACTTTAGAATAAATCGAATGGAAATCAGTACAGTCAAAGTCCAGCTGTTATGTCTGAAACAGCAGTTGTAGGATTATTAAACCTGTTTGCAATAGCGCTGACAGTTAGGAGCCCATAATCAGTAGTTTGATTGCTTATGTCTACATATACATATATATATATATAAAAAAATAATAATAATAATTCCCTGGTATATTCTGAAATTTGACCTGTTCAGCTTACACATCTCTGCATGAAGTATTGTCAAATAAAGTGAGCATAAACAAAAATAGACCAAACTTGCATATTTTTTAAATTGGTTTAGATAGGTTAGATCAGATTGCACAGCTGAAAACATCTGTATTGTGAAACCGCTCTCTAAGTGTGTCACCTCACGGTCATGGTAAAGCAAGGATGCTAATGGCAAGTCGGGCACTGCCAGTGCGTTTGAGGTTATGTAATGGAGGGGGTATTGTTTTATGACTAGAGCTGGAATGGCACTCTGCGAGTAGGCCTACGTGCCAAACAGGAGATTTCCTCTCACCCACAGAGCGTCCATGGCACATGCCGCCTCCTTAAAGAACGAGGACACTTGACCTATTAAATGTATTAAGTTTAATTTCTTTACAAACATGGAGAAAAAATAAAATAAATATATATATATATAGTATTTTGAACCCAAAAACTACTAGGCTTCCAACGTCTCTTTAAAAGTAGCATAGGCTGACCAAAGATCAACCACCTGGTGACATTTTAAAATAAAAAGGTTTTAGTTCACACGTCACCAAAGACAAAATGCTGACACGACACACTGATACAAAAAGCTAACATACAGCAGTGCCCAGTCATTAAACAGATTCAAATCAAATTGATTTGAAAGAAACATGTGACTTACTTGTCTAGAAAGTCTTTGTCCACCACAGCGCAGATGTCTAGCAGGGGGTTTCCCATCCCGAAAAGGGCATTTTGACTGCAAAAAGACATGCGTATCCAGTTAGGACATTAGAAAAACAACCGAGTAGTCCTGACAACAGACGTAAGCATAGTTACACTAAAAGAATATGCACAGGGCCTTTGTGATTCACTTGCATGATGTGTCTTCTAAAGATAGCAGGGACATTTCTTTGACCGAGTTGACTATTTTCAGCATTTTCAACAAAAATTTAAAAAATGTGCATAACTCAAGCGTTTTTGCCTGGAGGGACTTTTCATAACAGAAATTCAGCATAAACACAGAAGATCCATTCGAGCATAAACGACAGCACATTACACAATTTTAAAATCGTCAGAGTTGGTTTTTAATGAAATCCACGATGAGGTAAAAGCGATCAGATGAAGTTACACCCAATATTTGCTCAGCCAGACACAAATAGTTTTCAAGCAGAAAAGCAAGTCATAAATGATTCAAACGAGGCAGCACTAAAACATTAAAGAAAGCATTAGACAGCCACCTCATCTAACAAACCAGGCATTCAAGCACGTGGCTGAGTGACTGACCGTTCATTCACCCTGGATCAGACATGTGTGGTGGAGACCCTAAGATTAAAACTCTGCTTCTAATCTATTGTTGACAGATGTGATAAAACAACTAATTTTGCAAAGAGTAATGATAAAAGCATGCATGTTTTTCTGTAATACATTATCCTCTGTTATTAATGTAAACACATAAGGCAGCACTTTCAAAAATTTGCACATTTGCACTACTACGTTCGAAGAAAGACACTTGTTTAGTGCAAGTTATGAGAAACATGTGAATAAGCACAGATGTGTCAGTGTGGGAGTCTGTGAAGCTTGAGGTGCTCTAAAACAGATGTTAATGGGTGCTGTTCAATGCATAAAGAAATGTAATTTCTGTACAACTAAAAGGTCAAATCAGCCATCTCTGAAACATGCCAATTAAGCAAACTATCCAGAAAACAATAAAAGCATCACATCTTGAGAGCTTCCATTCGTCAAAAAAACATTCAAAATATCAACAAATTATCTTTAAACGACATGATATTTCAGTTAGACATTATGCAATTACACTATCCAGTTTAGCCCTACCTGGATGTAGGCATGAGGATGGCTTGAGGTGATGCTCACTGGAGTTTACTGACAGCCAGATATGGGACTGTAATCATGTTAGTAAGACGCAAGCGCACCTCGCTGCTGATTGGCTGAACTCTTCCGAAGGCTGACTAATAGGTGGGGCCTATCTTGTTTAAAGCTCTTTTATGAGTTTAAAAATGGAAATGTGGCGCCAAAATGTGAAAGAAAGAAAGAAAGAAAAAAAAAAAAAAAAAAAAAATCAAACAGCATTTTAATATCACATTACATTTGCCACCCATTAAGTCCAAACACTAATCAATATCAATGTGCAGCTGTGACTCAACCGTTTTCTTACATGACACTAATAACGGTATTTGCACACATATACATTACAATCATCTATATCAATAACCATTTGACGAACAATTTTATTACATTAGTCATAGCTGATATTTCATAATGACAGCGCCGCTAAAGCCACCGCGTATCTGGAAGACGGGCGTCAATAGGTTTGGGACAGAAATACCCGCCGGAAAGTGACCTCAAAAACCTGCAACATCTGTGCATTGAACAAAATATATATTGTGCGTTCATGCATGTTTTTTTTTTTTAATGCACGCATGTATTGATTTAATATGTGCACGCGAGTTCCTTACTGTTGTGACAGTGTACAGCAGGAAAACTTTTTTTTGCAGCGGAGTCCGAGTGCAAAACAAAAGACACGTGGAGCCGGAGGGAAGCACTCCAGTGGCCATACAAAACACTCAAGGGCAACACATGTTCAAAAGTATTCTTCGTACGCACAACAACGACATGAACTTACCACTCGACTATGAATAATTTGAGTGATTGTTAAACGCTGTTTGGAACGTGATCACTCATAAAAATGCCTCATGGTCACGAGTTTGCGATTTACGCTTTGCAGCAAAACCGAGCTGATTCATTGGCATTACTGTGTAATGGAAAAATGCCCGATGCATTCCTGTCTATTGCGAAAAACAATGTGTTTTTGAGAGAAAGCACTGAATTGACAGCGCGTGGACTTTAAGTGACACGCTGACTAGACCTCTGACCCAAAAGTGCTCGCAAACAAACCGACCCGTGTTCAAAAAGATACCAATCACACGTTTTGACTGTGTCATCCTACGCTGCTGAACCGATGCTTGTGTTTACTGTACCTGAGCTTTTTTTCCTCGAGTTTAATCCTCTTGGCTTTAGGTTCATCGGACGCCATGCTGTAGCGTGATAGTGCTCTATCAAATATGCTCCTGGCACCTTGTTGAACGAATGAAGCATCTGGAGGCGCGGTTGACGGATAGTTCTTTTGAATAGAATCTTCTCATTGAATCGATTCCCAAAACAGTTCGGAACTATTACTCTTACGAACCGGACTGAAACGGGGCGAGCTGCTCTAACGGACCCATTTGAACCTGGAATCATCTCTCTTGATTTAATTTATCCGTTTCGTAATGGGCCGAGGACCGAGGAGTACGCTTCTAATTATTCGTTCGATTCTCTGTTCAGTGAATCATTAAATAAGGAGAGTGAACAGAAGATTTGACTAAAAGGGTGAAAGTTACTTTAATAGCCATATGTCAAAACTGCTACAAATAAACTGTATGACACCTATTTTAATAATATCTGAATTAATAAATAATAATCTTTAATCCGTCACGCCAGGGACCACGTGATAATATAAAGAACAAGTGAATCAGTTTATTTGATTGCTTTTTGAAAAGAGTTGTTCAAATGAACCGACTCGGGGAAATTATTCTATCGGTATAGAGTAAAATTTAACATAGCTGTCCCTGTGTATTGCCGGAACAAAAAATACCGTTCCAAGCTAATATAAACTTTGATTAAACACGTGCTTTGTAGAGGTATCTTTGAAAGTCTTTGACCTTAAGCTTTTTTTCACAAGGAGCGAGTGTTTGTGTTTTAAATCTACTTTAATGTAAATTCGCGACAGGCTTAGATTCGAACGCATGAACCGGGAAGGAGGAGTAACACATCTGCCACATTTGCAAGCGGAGAAACTGCCCGAAAACATTCATCAAGACAGCTGTCTGCAAGTAAGATTTATTAAGAAATAAGTTTAGAAATGTGTAGTTATGATTAACCGACTGTTTGTATTTGTTCAGCTAAATATAATTGGCGCAAATAATCGGAAGACGTAGAATATCCTGTAACTCTTCCTTCAGGAAACAGAACTTTTCTGCTTTTGTTTTTAGTATTTTCTGCATTGCCGTGGAAATCATTGTAATATCTATGTTACAAGTTTGTTTGCGACCAGTTATGATTGATTTAAAAGCAATTTAGGTTATTAAGTTTATAAAATTATAATAGTATAATTTCACAGAGCTCATTACCTGAAATGTAACTTTATAAAGTGCACAATAAACAACATTTAGATGTATCCCCTAGACTCTATCATTTAAATTATTATTATTTTTATTATATAATTGATTATGTAGGGATAAACATTGATCAAATAGGGATACATTTGAAATCTCTTTAAAGCCACTCTCCTAATAACTGAAAGTAATTAGAAACTTGTTGTAATTCTTACACAAAGGATTTAATTTGGATAGTGTTTTTAAAGCAGATTACAAAGACGTGGCTTTAAAGATAAA
>JAUMHQ010000070.1:11312309-11325411 GCA_032361165.1 Enteromius paludinosus
ATTTAACTTGAATGTGATATGTGTGTGTTGAAAATTGCTAAAAGTAGCCAAATGAATGTTAAAAATTGCTAAATTTGTTGCTAGATGCTTTTTGGGGAAGAAGTTGCTAGGGTAGTATGAAAAGTTGCTAAATAAAGTTGGCTACACTGGAAGAGGGTGTTCCTTTTTTTTTTTTTTTTTTCCAAAAAGCTTTATTTTCACTTTACAATATGTCAGATGCACTTGAACTGAAATCAAGAACTCGTTTGAGGAAAACAATACATAAGCATGAATTTACAACAGTACAAACTCACAACAAATCACACACAAAAAAAAAATTATAAAATAAATAAATGAATAAAAAGGAGGGTGTTCCTGCACAACCAGCAGGAGGACCAGCAGTTTCAGAATCTGTATCACCAAAAGCGCTAATTAAAGATTTAGTGATTGCATTATTTTATCTGATATTAAGTTATTAGTTAAGTAGGTTAATCAATATACAGTATAATTCAAGAAACCAAGATTTCAAAGATCATCTTTTCCAGTTGTTTAAAAATTTATAATTTTTTTTTTCATTTATAATTGTTATTTATAATTTGTTTAAATTGTAACTCAAAGCAGGTATTGCACACTTTGTAATTAACATCTGATGCATTTTGAATTAAAAAAAAAAAAAAAAACTATCTTGATACTATGTACAAACATTATTACACCAGGGTCCTCGATCTAATATACTGTTGGAGGGTCCTGAAACAGCAGCCACCATTACGTCACCCGGTCAGTAGATGGCGCTGTCACAAAAAAACAAAACAAAAAACTAGGGTCCTGAAACTGCTGCTCCTCCAGTTGTGCAGGAATATACTGTTGGGCTTTGTTCACTCACTGTCCGTTTAAAATAAATTTCTTCCCAACCCAACCATTCCTGCTAAATTTAGGTTTCCAGAATATCACATTCAAATCTCTGCTACTAAAAGAAAGAGAGATTGCTTGAACAAATAAAAGTGTAGCCTGCAAGAAATTGTATTTGTTATTTGATTCATTTTGTCAAGAGTCTTGAATTAATTGACAGTAAGTTTAACATTTTGCTGCCAACACAGTAGGAAAATAAAGATTGTACAAAGTACAAAAAAAAAAATTGTATTCGTCTTGTCATGATACAATTCCTTTATCATTTACCAAAAATATTAATGTTATATTCATCTTGTAAAAATATTACATTTCTTTAACATTTGGCTTGGCTGTAGAAAAAGGTGCAGAAAAAAGATAAATAGGATAAACATGGCATCTGTTATTTAAAATTATAGGCTAAGAAAAAGATTAACAAAACCGCATCTACACTTTGCTCCCAGACTGGATCTGGCTCTGGGACGGGCACGCAGACTGGATCTGGCTCTGGGACGGGCTCACAGACTGGGTCTGGCTCTGGGACGGGCTCACAGACTGGGTCTGGCTCTGGGACGGGCACGCAGACCAGATCTGGCTCTGGGACTAGCACGGAGACTTGCTCTGGGGTGGGCTCTGCAGCAGGGGCTCCCGGACTGGACTGGACTCCTTAGGCTCACGGACTGGAGCGGGCTCTGGAGTGGACTCCTTAGGATCATGAACTGGACTGGATTAAAGAGGAATCCTAGATTGGAGAGGGCTCTCTAGAGCGGCCCATGCACGCAGAACAGCCCTGAGATAATAGGCTGCGAGATTGGGGAACTCAAAATCTGAGACCACCGGAGTTGGTCACTTCAGGACAACCTGGCTCAAGACCACCAAAGTCGGGTCCTCCAGGAACACTGCAGATTCGACCTTGCTGCCCTCCTCCTTCTCAACCCTTGTTTCTCAGTAGGAGTCAGAAGGCCAGAGCTTGTAGGAAAATCCCTGAGGAGGGGTTCAGACTGTCCCGGTGTAGCCCACAAACTACAACCCAGATATTTCACAAACCCCCAGAAATCCAGGATTTCTAGTCTGTCCATCTCCTATTGGGGCAGAGAATCATCTAAGCAGGTATTTAAGAAATCCTTGAGCGTCTCGTCATTATGTCCCTGGCCTGCAGCCAGAAAAACTTGGCAAACTCTCCTATCGCTCTTGCCTGCTGGCACAGCGACAACAACAGCTTCAGTCGGCCCATCCTGTCCTTAACTGCGGCAGGGGGAGAGATCCAGACATCCATTACTCCCAAAAATAAAGAAATAAAAAAAACTGCTGGGTCTTAATTGTGGCTGTATTGTTCTTTCACAAATGGACAGAACAAATCCATCTGCTTTTTAGTTAAATTAAAAAAGACAAAATCCAGGACAGAAGACAGAGCCATTGGAGCAGGACACAGAGTGACGCAGACAACAATACAGCAACTTAACACAAACTAAACATAGTATATATAGAGTAATGCTTAATGGATAATGACAAGCAGGTGGAAGTGGTCAAACAAATAGGGGTGCACTGAGGATGTGGGAAACGAAATTCAGAAACACACAAAGAAAACTACAAAAAGGAACCCTCTGGTGGCTGCTTAAGACATGACAGCCACCGACTGTGACAGGGGCAATAATTTCATGTATTTTATAAACAAAAGTAATCTAATAGTAATAATAGGCCTAAAAATAGAAGAATGTAACAGGTCTACATTAACTGGAAATCCTAAATCCTCTTAATATAACATATTAATAAGAAAACAATTTAGTTTTCATTGAATTGAAAAAACAAAAATAACTTTCTCTCTTTTCTATATTCGTTCATAAATTAGATTGCATTAAAAGTGTCGTATTTGGCAGCTGGCATTAGTATATTAATATGAAATGTTTAATACCACAGAAAAAAAATTCTATATGCCTTTTTCGAAGCTGCTTGATTGATTTAAAATGTAAGCGTTCATTACTTTCTCTTAATATAATATTTTTTTTTTTAGCACCACCTCTGAACTATTAAGCCCCCCTTAGCACCTCCAACAAATCAATCCTGGAGCTTCCACTGAGCAGTGCCCTCCAATGTGCAACGAGACTCATTACAGAACTCAAAAACACATCTAGCATACAGCCTATGCTGCTGTATATAAACACCTGTTCGAGTGAAACCAGGACTTTTTATATTTTTTTATTAGTATCAATATATTTTTAGCCAATTGACTAACAAAAAAAAACATAGTGATAAAAAATCTGCACAACTAAACACAAATGTATTAGACAGTATAACATACTAAGGACAGTGTTAAAATACTAATTTGATTTGATACATAGTATGGATAGTTAAATGTAGCGAACCTTAAATGGTCTGCTATAGCGAAGTGAAATGGTCTGTTACTGCTATAAGACGAGGTGTTATTTTTGCTATATGTTACAGGAAACAGTTTGCTGTGTTATATATATATTTCACAGTAAACCACTCGTTCCTTTTTAGGTCAAGAGCTTTACTTTAATAATCATATTGCATTCTTGGTAAGAGGAAGGATGTTATGTTTCAGTCTATATATAGCCTTTGGTGACTCACTACTTCCACCTTTTTTCTCACGTTACCATTTTTTATTTTGAGGCCAACTATTGCAATTAAGAATTTTTTTTCTGCTTAGTTTCTCACCGACACTTCCTCAAAACTATCACCTTCTTGTACACAATAGCATGTGGTTCTCAGGAAATTTCTCAGCAGTTGAAGTGCATCTCACCACTAATTCACACCAATGGTTAGTATATGTCTTCAACGTCAATGTGCATCAATGCAACATTCAACAAAGATGTTTCAAAGAATGTTCTTATTGATACCGCATTGTTGCCAATTGACTTCCATTGTATGGACAAAAAAAGAAAGAAACAAGAAAAAAACACTGTCATTTCCCAAAATATCCTATGTGTTCCATGGTTGGAGGATGGTAGTAATTGATGATTACATTTTTATTTTTAGGTGAACTGTCCATTTAAGAAAGCAGATGTTGTCAGGTTTCACCCAGGAAGTAATACAATGCAGGAATTACCAAACAATAACTCTCCTTTATTTTCAAGGCTTCCATCAGACATCAGTAGAAACCATATAACGAATTGACTGGACCGAGAACCTTGGGAAAAACACACCTTACATACAAGACATGACGAGGGGAGAACACAAGACACCTGGGGAACACGGCTGGGAACAAATTAACACAAAGAACAGGAACAACCAAATAAGGGCAAAGGCGGACACGTGAGGAAAAAAGCAGAACAAAACACACAGATACATGTCAGACGTGCACTGCTAGACCATGTCTAAAAACATATTGCACATCATTTCGACTAATACAGTAGATGAAAGAATAGATAAATAATAGGTTAACTTGTTAATAAATGCTTAAAAAGAATGCACTGTAAAAAAAAATTCAAGGGCTTTCAACTAATTATCATTTAGTAACAAGTTTCATAGAAATTTTACGTTACGTCAATTTCTGACTAACTGACACAGCTTTTGACGAGTTTTATGGATTAAGCAAGGTGAAAGACCCCATTCCCTTCATTTAAACTTCCCTCAGACGTCTTGATAAATTTTGTCTAAAGTTAGGTACAAATATCTATTCAACTTAACATTAGGCTAGCTGACGCATTCACTTTACATACATCTCTTCAGATAACTTATACAGTGCAACCCATAACCCATATTTAAAAGAACTTTAATACATTGCATGATTTTCTTGTTAAATTTAGTCTAAAAATAACATTTATTTAGTGAGACTTCCTGAGGCATGATCTCGACAAGATGGTCACTCGGGCGCGTGCACGGGTAGAAAGATCTCAGTGTTGGCTCAATTCGTTTTTATTAGTTTAGTCAACACTATAGGCTAGCAGTCCAAATGTTGACTGGATTTGAAAATAACCATTCATTTAATGTTTTTGGAATATATTTGTGCTGACTAAATATAATATGTCTTCTCAACTAAGCCCAAGCAATAAAATTATTTTGCCCTTCCAACATTTTGTTAATTGGATTTTTAACAGTGTGAACATTCATCAGTAATTCTGAAAACTCATCATTGTAATTCAAAGACATGTTTGAAACAAGAAATAATATGATCCAAAATGAATGAATGAAATTAAAACAAGTTTAATGTCAAATAAAATGGTATCTTAATACAATGGTGTGTCATAAAAACGAAAAGAAGGATAATTTTGTATTAAAATAAATGACTGTTTTACAAACAGATCTATGTGTGTAGAAATAAATAAATACATTCATATATACATTTTTGCAATGAATTAAATATTAAATAGTATATAAAATAAGTAACAAATTTTAAATAAATGTAAAAATCTAACATTCTGGATCGCTTCTCCTTCTATGTTTATATAGTTACTGCCACAAACTGGACCAATGTCCTTGTCATTAGCATCTAGATCAACTTGTTCAGAAAGGTACGCAAAGACAAAATACATCATTTGCGGTTCTCAAAAACTGAACATAGGTCCTCGTTATGTATCCTTCATACACCTGAACACTGGTATCACCATTCAATAAATTATAACACTATCAAAGATGTTTCCTATTGATTACAGTAGCTGCCATATATAATTTAAATGGTATAAATAATTGGCATGTATTCTGCACAGATTATAACATTACCCTGAGTGGCTAAGCTTCTAAGCAATGCTCCGATTTCTGTTGTAAAGTGAGCCTGTCATTATTAATCCTTTTGTGGAAACCTGTAACCTGCAGTATATTTGGGTAAACCAGTATGCAGTGAGATCCAGTTATTGTAATTGCTGACTTTTGTGTAAACTCCTGGATTAAACTTTTTTGCACAGTCTTTTCCCCAGCTAATGATACCAAATAGGAACATGGTGTTATTTACTTCGCACACCAAAGGCCCTCCGGAGTCACCCTGAAAGCAGAAAAATAAACACATTACTTTCTTTTACTTGCCTAGGCCAAATGTAGTATTTATCAATCATCAGTGAAAACATCTGGTTTACCTGGCAACCATCTTCATCCCAGTTTCTACCGGCTGCGCACAACATGTTTTTATTGACCTCGTCCTTGCTGTAATATTTGTCCTGGCAATCATTCTGGGAAATAAGCTTCACTTGAGCCTGTTTCAGATATCGAGAGTACTCAAAGCCACCTTTAAAAAAAAAAAAAAGATAAAAAACAATGATGACTTCTGTGTTTATCTCACATTATACAATCCTGCCATTCAAGTGACTGAGCTACACTGTCTGAAAGATTTTTAGAGATCCAGTACAGTATGTTATGTAATAATCATAGGATGTCCAAGTTTGTTATACTTCATATCACGGATCAACTTTTTGCCCTCTTATCTTGTTGTCGTAGGAAAATGATTGTTGTTGTTCTTAGATACATTATCTAGCTTAGCATACAGTGTGTGTGTGTGTGTGTGTCATCTTACCAATTTGATGTCTTCCATAGCCAGCGATCTCACAGTAAAATCCTGAGGGAAGCATCTTCTGGAAAGGGGGAAGGCATGCGGTCCTCACAGAGTCTGTCTTCACTGCACACCGTCCACTGCTGTCTTCTATCTTCAAAAGAGCTAAAAGAAGGGATTGCACTACTTATTATTCATGCACTCTTCTTGTAATTGCTGGAACAATCAGATATAAAGCAAACATACCAATGTCGTTATTGAAGTCTTCAGTTTTGTAATTGTAGTCCTCATGGATCACAAGTTTGCTCACGTTGAACCGCTGCTCTTTGACTGCGTCCGTTTCATTGATGGCATTCTTTCCCAGATAGACTGAGTATCTCATTATGCGCGTTTCCTTACTGTTTAAGCAAAGAAACAGTCAAATTATATGACATTTTATACCACATCCAATAATATTACATTAGATGCATTATGCTGTTTTATTACACAACCCTTTAATCTGGATTCAGTGGTCTGATATTTCATATAAAATAGATAATAACTTATTAGTTTCTAATTGGTTACCCACAAAATGTTCTTTGCAATCTTTCATGGTTTCCACCTAGACTGTTTTCAAAATGGCTTGTTCATTTGTTTTCCTTTTCGTTCCTCACAATTTTCCTGCCACTTTTTTTTTTTGCAACTTATTTAATAATATTAGTGAAAATGACCTCACAGAACTTTATTATTATTATTAACACTGTTGAAGTGTTCGTATGCAGTAGTGGACTGTTTTTTACTTAGTGGATGTTTTAAGGTAATATTTGATGAGTAATAAGCAGGGTGATGCTCTGTCAGCAAGTCATTTTTGCGAAATAAAGCTGACAGGAGGATAAAAGGCCCACACCCGAAGCGGACTGTGCTTTGGCTGATTGCTTGTATAGAATTCAGATTTTTCTGTTAACAACAGGGTGACATACCCCTTAGGGAAGCAGTGGGCTGCAGTGAGGATCCAGCATGGAGCAATAAGAGTTCCTCCACAAACGAATCCCTCTCCTCTGAAGATAGCTGCAATCCAAGGCTGTGACTCAACAGTTGACCTTGTTCCTCCTATAATCTTTTTGAGGCGGTTCGAGCGTCGCTCCCCACACGTTGATTCTGAATAACGAAGAAACATCAGAGACATGAAGTCTGTGAGAAAATGTCATTTTCTAGGTTCTGCAAACCAGCCGTAGTTGGGGATCTTCCTAACATTGCCACTAAATGATTTTTAGAGTTTAGAATAGGCAATAAAAATTAAATCAATTATTATTTTACCTGTGTCCTGCTTTGGTGGCTCAGATGTGGGTGGACTCGTGGTGGCTGAATAAACAAATGTAAGTCATATTAGTCAAACTGCTATCAATATTTTCCATGATTTATGATCAAAAGAGATGGACTTGTACTTACTTGGTTTTAATTTCCTGTCTAAAATGTCACAGTATTGCCGAATATAACGGTTTCTTCTCTTCACATAGCACCATGGCTGAATCTTGTTATCTGGGTTTCTAAAATGGCAAAATCCAGAGGTCTTAGGCTTTTTTTTTTAGAAATCCCACAATATAGTGTTCAAATAATCTTAGTTTTCACTCTGCATAAATGGGCAACAGAAAATATTAAGAGAAATATAGAATACCTGCAGTAGTTATGACTGCAGTTACTTAAGGAGACGTTTTTGCTTGAAAATGTATTCCATGGTACACATATCCGTCCGTTGACTGTCACTGACACTTCGTTCTTGCTGTTCTCGCTTCCATCAAGTATGCACTTACCTAAGAAGAGAAAAGTCATTATTAAACTTGTACTGTACAAAAGCTTTAATAATGTGATTAAAAAAAAAAACTAAAGATATTTACCCTTTCCTTGAGCAAGGCTTCTCAAAGGGCTTTTAGTCTAAAACCAGAAATATTAATATTAGCTTTATGGGTAAAAAGGTTAATTCTATTTAAAAAAAACTTTTGTAGGAAGTACATTATTATTTTTCCACTTACTGTTTCAGTAAAGTACAAGGCACATGTCAACAGCAGTATAAGTATACACTTCATCTTGACTGCAAACCACTGTTTTCCTTTTTTGGAGATCTGAAACACATTTTGAAGAAGTGAGCTTTATATTCACAAAGCACATGCTCTGTCACCCACACACGGGGTTAACAGGAACATTTTTAAAGTTGACAAATAAATGAACAAGCACTGCTAAGAGTATCATATGAATTTGCAAGCAAGCATGCATATAATGGTCCTATAAACCCACTGCCCATAAATTATGTGTCCTATCAGATGGAGGTACAAACAGTCTATTTTTAATACTGTAAGGATAGGTTTAGGGTTGGGGTAGGTGCACACATTATTAAAGTTTCGCACCACATTAACATCATGCTGGAAGCAATTGAATTGAATATTTGAATTATTATGCTACCAACAGTTTTAATGGGAGGTAGCAAAATCTGGCAATGTAGCGCAAATCGTCAGAAAAACACTGCTCACTCATGAAATTTCTCCTACGTTGGTGCATTGTAAGCATGATATTATAATAATATGTATAGCAGCCAAATTGAAATTATATTTGTGGTTTCAAGTGTGGTTTCAAAATGTTTTAATAGTTAAGTAAAAAAACTTAAACATTCTGTTTCTAAAGGCAAAGAGCTAAAGGCCCTCTGCAATGGAAAAATGTTCTTTGATTTATTAACTTATTCCTCACACTAAAGCTAAAAGGCTTTTCATTGAAACTGAAATTGGCATGTGCAAGAGGTGAGGATAAGCATATTTAAATGTGATTCTAATTCATTCATATTTCCACATGCAATATGTATAAATCAAGACGATGAAAAAATAGCTATAAAGGCACACACAGTATGCAAATGTAAAAGAATGAAAGCAAAGCATATCCTGAAATAGTCTATTTGCTGCTTACCTTCCTGATAGTATAGTTGATTTGCTTATATGCGTGCAGTGTTGAGCTGCACTGGGCTTCCTGAGCACTTTCTGTGATGTGGCTGTTAGTGTTCCTCGCTTTATAGTGACAAGGCTATGATTGGCTGAGAGGGGCATGGCCTCAGGCAAACTGGCACATGCGCTGTGCGCTAAGCAATGAGATAGTCGAGGAACCTAATACTATGACTCAAGCTAAATTACTCAAGATTTCTTCCCTTTTTTAATACATAAAGCACTGTGAATAGGAACTATTCCTAATAGGGACTTTGCCCCTGAAGCAATGACAGTCACTTTGGTTTTTATATTGCAGTGGCCATTTCACAACATGCTTTCAGAATAAAAAAAAAAAAAAAAAGATCACATATGTAAAGTAGTCTTTTCTGTGACTAGTAAAAATGATCAACTTGTACTGGTTAATATGTTGTTGAGGTATAGTTACTATTTTTTTTAAAAATTGATCTTTAGATTAATTAGATACAAAACAGATGTGTGTTGTTGTTGTTGTCACAGGTGATTCATTCATTTCAGTCGATTTTAAACCAGGCAATCTATTTTTAAAATTACAGAGTACTGCATGATGAATTCACATTTCCTCATCGTTTTCTAACATCCGGAAGCATTCACATATGTTTTAACTTTCTGCCCCCGTGCGTGCCACAGCTTGCATGCCTGATTTATTACAAAGTTGAAATCCTGGGCTTTTATGTGATATTTTATTGTTTGTCATTTCTTTTTTTTTCTTTTTTTATCACTCCAAAAATGTTCTTCTCAATCTCAGACACTTAATCATATTTTACTTTTAGCTGGTTTAGCTGGATTTTATTCTGTAAGATCTGTACATGATAAATGAGGGGGTTTCATGAATGAGAGAGACAGAGGAGATGATGTCACCCCTCTTTCACCTTAATAAATTTGCAGACATTTAAGAAATGTACAGACGCACATTTCCTGTTCAGCACACTACCGAACTTCCAGTGTTGCTGAAGTGTTTGCATCACCTTTTATGATGTTGTCCATCAAGGGACATCTTTTGTAGAAAGCATGAAGTAGCTTTTTAGGAACGTTTAATCATACAAGTGTAAATGGACTAATATGTTAAGCGGTTTGGGCTGAATTAATTACAGAACTATACAGTTATGTTTTGCAAACACTGTAACTAAATTCATATGCATTACAGATTTTCCCAGTTGTTTAAACACAATTACTTGTACTTGAGACATAATGACTACAACATGTAACTGATGCACCCACCCCCTGAACCAGTTCTGCTAAACAAGCAGACTGCTTTACACTCAAATTGCAGGTTTAAAACACACTTTTTTCAAAACACTACACACAATTCTCTGCATTTGGTACAATTTTCATGAAGAAAATCTCTTGTTTTCACGAGGAACACACTGTCATTCAAAATTGTAAAGTCTCTTGCCCTACTTTGCATACTCATTCCTCACATGGGTAAACACTTGTCACATCATTTAGAAATAGAGCTTTTTAAAACGTTTTTTAGTTGTTTATCTCCCTCCATGTTCTCTGTTCTTCAATCCTATTGAGGAATTTTTTTCTGCTTGGAGATGGAAAGTGTATGACCGAAATCCACACACACGTATACCCCTTTTCCAAGGTATGACGCATGTGGAGATATAGCAGTTGATGCTTTTCATGACTGGATTCGCCATACTGGACAATATTTCACCCGCTGCTTGGCCAGGGCAAATATTCCTTGTGATGTGGATGAGGTGCTGTGGCCAGACCGAAACAGAAGAGAGGACCCCCCTTTAGGAAGTGTAACATTGAACAAAAAAAGGCTTACAGTAAGTCATTATGATGAATGGAGAAGAAGAGGTCATAGTGTTTTACATTTAGCACATCAGTGATCAACAGCTTCTTATAAATGTCTATTCATGTGATGGTTTGTGTGTGTCATTTGAAAACAAAATACCATTTAGAGAAGAAATTACATTGTTTTGAAAGTAAATTTTCATTTTGGAGGAGAATTGAAGGGTTCGGCCCATTGTGTGCGTGTTTTTTGTTTTGTGTGTAGAGTTCTGACAATATGAGGCATGCTTTCAGAAAACTGTAATACCTCATATTCATCACCAGATGATTTTCTTTTTTTTTAATTTCCTGTAAAGATGACATTCACTAAGAAAATATGCAGATCCCGCATATTTGACATTAGGAAATCACTTAAGTAGAAAAGATTATCACTACTTAATCAGCTGATGCAGCCTTTCTTGCTGAACTTCCTTGACAAAGGCAAAGACGTGTTCCTTTAGAAGATTTACAGTTTTTTCTGAATGCTTACGCACATTTTTTGTAACTATTGCCTATTTTTGCAAAACTCTACACACAAATAAGAAAACCCTTCACCAACATTGTAGTTTTCTTGCAAAAGTGAATAATCCTAGCTGAACTCTTAACACCTTCGTAAAAATGGTATTTTCGTATCAAACAGTTAACACAAGCCATTACATTAATAAGCACACAATGCACGAACTACACACTGATGGTATGAATAAAAAACACATTTGGCTTTTGCTTTCTCTGTGCACAAGGCAGGCTACAGTATGTCAGTTTTAGGTCATACTTTTGTCAACAATAGAGGGATTAAAACTTCGAGTACTGGTGTTTATTTGCACACATCAAAACAAACACAAGTGTTTTTTTCCAAGTCAAAACAAAATAGTAATTTCACTGAGAATATAAAAGGAAATCAGTCTACATCGTGTCGTCTCTCTGGGTCCGGCCACAAAATTTTGTTTACATCACATGCAATGTCCTCTAGTCCAAGGCACCCGGGAAAATATCTTCTGGAATGGCGTATCCAGGCCTGACATGATGCCTGGTCAATATCCCCACATGCCTCCTCCATTGCCTGTAAAAGGGCAATGCGTCGATGAATTTCGGGTAGCCTTATGGAATTATTTGCAATCACCATATTGACTATATGAGTTTCTTGTTCTGCAGTGAACATTCTTCCTCTGCTCCCAGCATCTGGCCATCTAGCAATTCTGTAGAGTAACAATTTCAGTATTTTTGCATCTATGATATTGTTGTGTTTCTCATTAGAATATGGCAGTGCTACAAATCTTAGTGCAAAGTGACTGTACTAAAGATTCTCATTTTGAAATGTCCTTATGATGCTTGCTACAGTGTAGCGGCTCAAGTTGAACCCATTGGCCAGCTTCCCTCAGGGTCATTCCATGGTTGATTCCATGGTCTACTATTGTAGCTCTGATGCCATCAGTAATTCTATTTCTTACTCTTCCTCTTCCCCCTCCTAACGTCACCTCCACGTCCTCTTCCTCGGCCTTCTCTAATTCTCACTCTTCCTGCTCCCTCCATTTTACTCCACACGGACAGCTTACTGTAGCTTAGCTGTAGTTTATTTATATTGCTTAGGCTGATTGCAAAGTGAACTAATTATCTAAAACAGTTTTCACATGTAACAGTGTGCCAGGCAGTTGGCAAAATAGTGTAAATAATAGCCATAAATGCATAGTTTTGCTAGGAGTGTGTTGATCATTTGGAAATTGAGATTAAAGCAGTGTGTTTACAGTTCCGCAAAAAGACTGCTGTGCAGTGGATTGTACCTACAGTTTTGCAAAGTGTGTGTTACAAACTGAGTGCAGAGCAGTGTTTGTGCTTTAGTTTTGCAAACTCAGTGAGTGGTTTTGCTATGACTATTAATAGTTTTCGAAATTGTGCTATAAGAATCATAAAAAACTGTAATTTATATAAACAGGTCCTTTTAAAAAAAATAGCATATTGTTCATTATTTTCTGTAATGTACTGATAAACATTAGACTTTCATATATTTTAGATTCATTACACACAACTGAAGTAG